>JASJOG010000125.1:27500-47500 GCA_030142905.1 Heliopora coerulea | reverse complement strand
TAGCTTGAACGTCTCCACATATCAATAGGTATTCCAAATTGAATGTAGCACACGAATTTGAATAATATATAACCCTGGCCTGATGAAATCTTCTCCTAACAGAAGGGAAAAGAGATTCAAAATGGTGACCACGTGCGACAGCCACAGACACTTTCAGCTCATCTCTTTTCGTCGAAAAAATGGCCAATTCTTCTTCAAAGTCTTGCAAAACATCGGGAACTCCATTAACATCACGATTAAGTGAAGATATTCATGAAATAAATAATAATATGTAGAAAAAGTACAAAATATTACAGACCTTGTGGGACCGTGCCATATATCTGCCGGGACCGGATACAGAATCCCACGTTCCCACGCTCATTATGATGATATTCATCGTATGCCCATGGTTTTGTTATGATGAACGTCACAATATAAATGTCGACTGAACAGGTGTTCATTTTCGTTTGAACTGCGCATCTTCTTAAATTTAAGATAATTATCAAATTAATTTTAGGATAAGGGTTAGGGTAAGAGTTAGGGTAGGGTTAGGATTAGGTTAGGATAAGGGTAACCTGACCCTAATCCTAACCCTAATCCTAATCTTAACTTTAAGCCTAGTCATAACTCAATCCTAAACCAAATTAATGAACTTAGTCAGCCATTTTTGGAGTTAAGGTTAGGATTTGGATTAAGGTTACCTGCCTCTAACCCTAACCCCAATCCTAATCCTAACCCTAATCCTTGACATATTATGTCACAGAGGCAAAGAAAAGATTTTTAAAACTTCAAGATGATCTTAGTGAAAGTAATTTTGAGAGGAATGTTGTTGAGAATCAGTTTTTAAAACCCAAAACAAGATTGGAAGATCTGCTTTGTCACGATAAATGAACTAGTTGGTTGACTTAGGTCCTGTGTTAAAGCGTATAAATAAAATTGTCAATTTCGCTTTGTCCAGTTTTGCATGATCTCATTCTGTGACATTGCAGTCCTCGTAATAATGAATAATTCTGTTTTTTTTCTAAACTATACGCAGTTACGTAAAGTAAAGCTATAGTTCTCTGGTGTTAATTTTGGCATGTACACTTTTACTTGTTCTAGCAATATAAAGTCCTTTATAACCAGCGACAGCCACCAAGATATGGAGAAAGTGGTGGATTTCTCGTTCTTCCTCAATCCTATCCTGAGATACCAATAGCTAATCCATTTTTACCTCGGTTTCCACCTGGGATTATAGGTAATTGTTACTTTGATTCAATGTCTCTGTCCCTGTCCCTGTCCCTGTCTCTGTCTCTGTCTCTGTCTCTGTCTCTGTCTCGTTCTTTTCCCCTTTGTCTTTCATCTCAGTTGTTATGCTCCGGATCTGAATGAAAGGTTTTCCAGTTTCACCGGATTTAGTTAGACCTTTACCTGGCACTGCTGCCAGTTGGCAACTTATTAATTTTATTCCAGCTAACGTCAGACGATTTTACTCTGCCTAATGGCAGGCGTTTTACTTCTCAAGAGGAGACCTCTTAGCAACATACAACGTAAAGGATTCACGTTCATGTTGCTTATTTGTTGGAGACGGTATTAAAAAAACAAAACAAAAAAAAATCAGGCCGACGACTTAGTAGGAAGAATCGTAGAATGCTTTGAAGCCTCCATTGATATTTGGTGGAAGTGTATGGGGAATTCTCTCCAAAGTCATTGCAACATAAATACCACCTTGGAATCGGAGTCTAGTTATTAATATTGTATAAAATGTGGAGTGCTTTGTCGGCAATGCTGAACGGTGTGTAAAAAGCCTTAAGGGTCAAGGAATTGCCATAACTTTCTAGATAAGAAACTGACGTCTTGAGACAATCAAAGCCGTCAAGTTCTTGTCAAGTAATTTGAAAAAAAAATGAAATGAAATGACGTGAAATAAAATGAAATCAAGTATAATCAGTTCAAATCAATTCAAATCAAGTCTAATCAAAATCAAATCAAAAGCTAATCAAAGTCTGATCAAAATCAAATCAAATCAAATCAGAATCAAACCGAAAATCATATCAAAATGAAATCAATCTCAAAATCAAAATCAAAATCAAAATCAAACTCAAAATCAAAATTGAACCGAAATCGAACCGAAATGGAATCAAAATTGAACCAAAATCAGACCAAAATCAAACAAAAATGAAACAATGAAATAAATAAAGGAGATGAAATGGAGTGAAGTAAAATGAAATAAAATAAAATGAATTTCTAGACTGGAGAATTTCGAATAGGATACCATTCCATGGTATGGCCCAACGTTTCGACACAACGTTTCAGTGTCTTCATCGGGGATAAAGATAATTGTCAGTAACGCTCGTATTTATGATAATGGTGGTGTTACTGTTATTTATCAGTTTGGTGTCTGTAAGCTTCGTCCTTATTCAACAGATCAACGGCATTGTTAATATGCCATTCCTCCAAACAGATCCTTTGGAAATTGCGTGGGTTACAGGAGATAATGAGTGAAAGCAATGTCTCATTGAATTTAGTGTTCTGATTTGTAAGTCTTTTGTCCTGTTAGACCTAGCCTTCTTATATTTGTTTAAACGTGTTCCGAAATGCCGTTTGAATTGCCTGATATGGATCTTTTTGCAGTCTCTCCGTCAGTTAGACTATATCACTCCATTCAGTTGCTGAGGATGAAGTTTGTGTTTCGGTATCGGAAAAGAGTTTGGAAGGGTTTTACAGCCGATTTTACGTTGTGTTTTGCTAAAATTATCTTTATTTGTTCTGAAGTTCATTTTATGTAAGGTATTATGGCAAGTCCATTTGGTTCTGGATCCGTGTCCGTTTTGTCTATGCTATTTATATGGGTTAGCTAGAAACTCTTTACTGCAATTGTTTTCCATGAGAGCATTAATGAGATATTTAGTTTCTTTTTGCTTTGGTTTGTTTGTATTTGGAATAAAATGTGCCCGCATAAGGAGAGTTTTTCCAACAGTTTTCTTGTGCAAGATAGGCAAATGGGAGTCGAAGTTGAGATACTTATATGTATGCATTTGTTTCCGACAAACCTCAGTAGATAGCCGACCATCGGGTGTGCGTGTAATAACGATGTCTAAAAATGCTATGGATGAGTTGGAATACTATAAAACTATGGAATAGTACAAAGCTATGCAATGACCCCGCGTTGTTTTAAACTATCATAGTTTTGGAGAGAGACCCATTTTATATGGTGGCCCCATTTGATTATATCTATATCTATATCTATATCTATATCTATATCTATATCTATATCTATATCTATATCTATATCTATATCTATATCTATCTATCTATCTATCTATCTATCTATCTATCTATCTATATATATATATGTATGTATAGCGTGGACATTTTAGTCGCCTATATAATGTAGGCTACTCCATCCTGCTCATCAGCACTACACTGATGAGGCTCAATAGGCCGAAACGGTTCCGTCTGTAGTTATCTATCTATCTATCTATCTATCTATCTATCTATCTATCTATCTATCTATCTATCTATCTATCTATCTATCTATCTATATATATATATATATATATATATATATAGACAAGTAGCGAGTTTGAAATCATGAGTAAGAGTGCTCGATACCGGTATGGAGCAGAATAGTTCGACGAATGGACAAACTTGAATTATTTCATTTAAAATTTTAATCACTACAAATTTGTTTCGTATGGTAAGCGGAACTTACCACAGTCGTCAGGTGATTGTCACGTTTGATGTTGTTGCTCGGTTAACTTGAAACTATATATGTATGGAATTTGATCTATCGTGCGTATGACGTCGTGAGGATGGAATGTGATTACGGTTGTGAATAAATTAGATGCGTTAAAGGTTAACCGCCTATTGGCTGCATAGCAAGTATTTTTTCCTATGCCTACATGTCGATATAAGTTCGTTTCTAGTGTTCAGCGAGCTTAGTTCTGGATGGCAAATTATAATGAGCTTTTCATATAGGCATAGGTTACATCTCTTGGTTTTGTTTGGAATAGGGCGTACCCTGTTTAATTATTTTCCATTTGATCGAGTGTTGGATGTTTGACTCTTTTAAGTTCCAAACAACCCAGCTACAACTCAGGAGTGCAATTACCGCTTTAAGGAAACATGCCCACTCTCTCGGAAATGCCAATCAGAAGGAATTGTCTACCAAGCTACAGTCACGAGAGAAGACAACCGGAAAGAAATAGCCTACGTCGAAGTCACTGAGGGCACATTCAAAACAAGATACTACAACCACACCAGCTCGTTTAGAAATCCCAAACGTAAACACGCTACTGAACTTAGTAAATATATTTGGAACTTAAAAGAGTCAAACATCCAACACTCGATCAAATGGAAAATAATTAAACAGGGTACGCCCTATTCCAACAAAACCAAGAGATGTAACCTATGCCTGTATGAAAAGTTTATTATAATTTGCCATCCAGAACTAAGCTCGCTGAACACTAGAAACGAACTTATATCGACATGTAGGCATAGGAAAAAATACTTGCTATGCAGCCAATAGCCGGTTAACCTTTAACGCATCTAATTTATTCACAACCGTAATCACATTCCATCCTCACGACGTCATACGCGCGATAGATCAAATTCCTTACATGTATAGTTTCAAGTTAACCGAGCAACAACATCAAATGCGACAATCACCTGACGACTGTAGTAAGCTCCGCTTACCATACGAAACAAATTTGTAGTGATTAAAATTTTAAATGAAATAATTCAAGTTTGTCCATTCCATATATATACTTGTTATATATATTACATATAGCGAATTTGCGCACGCTCACTAGTGTCTAGTTAGAGCACTCTGGCATGGCTTAGATGTACCACGTGTGGGACATTTGAGTTGCCTATATAATATAGGCTTCTCCATCCTGCTCGTCAGCACTACACTGATGAGGCCCAGTAGGCCGAAACAGTTCCGTCTGTAGTTATATATATATGGCCACGAGTTCATTTAAAAAAAAAATCGGTGACCCCACCTCATAAAACAATGAACTCGTGGCCATCCTCTCTGCAACGGCCTCCGTAGCTCAGTTGGCAGAGCATCGCACTAGATTCGCGGGGTCGCAGGTTCGATTCCCAGCCGGAAGGCCGGCGTTGCATTTTCGTAACAGGTCCCGGTTAGGTCTTAAAAAGTCGAGGATAATGAGCACCCGATATATCCTTCACCAATTTGTCAACCTATATATATATATATATATATATATATATATATATATATAGGTTGACAAATTCGAGGCATAGTACCACGAAGGTTACAGCGTTGGAATGAAAATATACAGCGCTCAATACCGTTTCTGGTAGAGCGAATAAGTAAATACGAAAGACAAAGATTTGCTGTCGCTACTCTGAGTTTCACGCGCTCAGGCGATCATCAGGCAACTGACAGATAAGATTTAATTATTCACATATATACAGGTGACAAAAGTTTAAAGGAAATGTTTGGTTAGACCAAAAACCACAACCAGAGGACAATTTGAAAAAGTAAAGAATAAAACACAGACCGAAAATTGTCATCTTATGACTTAATATTCAAGTTGGAACGAGAAACAGACAAGTTGAAAACGGTAATATTTCGGCTCTATTTCAGTCATCATCAGACCAAATAGAGCCGAAATATTACCGTTTTCAACTTGTTTTTTTCTCGTTCCAACTTGAATATCAAGTCACAAGATGACAATTTTCGGTCTGTGTTTGGTTACATGTCGGCATTTGCTGAATAGTTCGGACCGTCTGTTCAAAATGTTTTTCTCTTGTCTCTTTAGGATAAGCAACTTTTCTTCGAGGCATAGGCGACGTTTTCTTGATCCTGCATTGCATGATGGAATTTGCTTGATGATATCCCACGCGACTGTGTATTTGCGTTTGTTGTCTTTCAGGTTCCAAATGTGTTTTGAAAGCTCGGTTTCGTTTAAGTATTTTTTGTTGTTGAGAGATTTGCAGTGGTTTCGGTACCTAGTTTTGAAGTCGTTACCTGTTACGCCTATGTATGTTTTCGTCTCGTTGTTGTCAGTGGTCGTTATTCTTGCCTTGTAGAGGACGCTGGTTTGCAGGCAAATGCCTTTTACAGGACATTGTTCAGGGTTTCTGCAGTTACATAGTCGAGTGTTTTTTGTGCAAGATGGTTTCTCTTGATTGTCGTGTCGCTTCAGTATTGTATTGTTGTGCCTTTTAATAAATGTTTCCATGTTTTCGCTGCAGCTGTAACTAACACGGATAGTGTGTCTATTGAATAGTTTGTGTAGTTTGTTGTTTGGCGGGAAGTGTTTGTCGATTAGTTGCAGGAAGTCGTGTGCGATGTTAGTTTTGACGTTTTTGCTGTAGGGTGGATTATACCAGATTACGTTGCGTTGTCTTCTGCGTTGGGTTTCAGTGTGGATGTTAGGTTCGTGTTTCAGTTGAGTGTTGAAGTTGCTGTGCTTCAAGGCGGTTGTTGTACGTTTGTACTGCTTCGTCAAATGCGTCTTTGTTGCAAGATAGCACGTTAATTCGTCGGTTGATAGAGTGAGGAAGTTCCCGTATAATGGAGGGTGGATGGTTTGATGAGCGGTTAATGTAAACAGGTTCGTCGTTGGGTTTTCTATAGGGTTTGTAAGTGCCGTTAGTCAGGTCGTAAGTACCGTTAGTCACGACTTGACATTCAACCGGACTAACGGTACTTACAAACCCTATAGAAAACCCAACGACGAACCTGTTTACATTAACCGCTCATTAAACCATCCACCCTCCATTATACGGGAACTTCCTCACTCTATCAACCGACGAATTAACGTGCTATCTGGCAACAAAGAAGCATTTGACGAAGCAGTACAAACGTACAACAACCGCCTTGAAGCACAGCAACTTCAACACTCAACTGAAACACGAACCTAACATCCACACTGAAACCCAACGCAGAAGACAACGCAACGTAATCTGGTATAATCCACCCTACAGCAAAAACGTCAAAACTAACATCGCACACGACTTCCTGCAACTAATCGACAAACACTTCCCGCCAAACAACAAACTACACAAACTATTCAATAGACACACTATCCGTGTTAGTTACAGCTGCAGCGAAAACATGGAAACATTTATTAAAAGGCACAACAATACAATACTGAAGCGACACGACAATCAAGAGAAACCATCTTGCACAAAAAACACTCGACTATGTAACTGCAGAAACCCTGAACAATGTCCTGTAAAAGGCATTTGCCTGCAAACTAGCGTCCTCTACAAGGCAAGAATAACGACCACTGACAACAACGAGACGAAAACATACATAGGCGTAACAGGTAACGACTTCAAAACTAGGTACCGAAACCACTGCAAATCTCTCAACAACAAAAAATACTTAAACGAAACCGAGCTTTCAAAACACATTTGGAACCTGAAAGACAACAAACGCAAATACACAGTCGCGTGGGATATCATCAAGCAAATTCCATCATGCAATGCAGGATCAAGAAAATGTCGCCTATGCCTCGAAGAAAAGTTGCTTATCCTAAAGAGACAAGAGAAAAACATTTTGAACAGACGGTTCGAACTATTCAGCAAATGCCGACATGTAACCAAACACTTCCTTTAAACTTTTGGCACCTGTATATATGTGAATAATTAAGTCTTATCTGTCAGTTGCCTGATGATCGCCTGAGCGCGTGAAAGTCAGAGTAGCGACAGCGAATTTTTGTCTTTCGTATTTACTTATATATATATATATATATTATATATATATATATAATAAAATGAGGCCACTACATAAAATGGGTATCTCTCCAAACTATATATATTCCACAGGACACTCCTGCTCCTCTTTTCCAGGATTCCTAAATCCAGATAGAGTGCAGTCTAGCGGACGCGCCAGGTTGCTAACCAGCGTTGCTGGCTCAATAGTTGACTAAAGTGAGATTTGGTAGGAAAATCTTAAGAGATTCAACGCAAGAAAAAGTGGGTTAAATAAATATAGGTTAGGGTTAGAATTAGAGTTAGGATTAGGGTTAGTATTGGTTGTGCTGTTATTGTTGTTAAGTATCTTTATTCTTGGTGAATTGAATGATATATTCGTACACTAAGGCCATTTCGTGTTTGACTGAGGTCAGGGCTGCATTTAAATTTTCCGCGGAAAATTCATAATATTAACTGTTGAGCCGACTGTACAGTCAGCGGCCAGGTATGTCTGCTAAACTGCACTTGTACCCTGAATCTGCCCATTGTGTGCAAAAAATTGAACTTTCATTTGGGGTTCCGTTACCATTAGAGAACTTACCAGATTCTTTGACAGATGAATTCAAATGAGTCAAAATAACAGTAGGCTAACATTTTTAATGAGAAAGAAGATTAAATCATGAAAAGTCGTTCCTCACGGCAAAAAGTAAAATTCTTATTTTAAGAAAAAAATTTTGTTTCAAGACCATATTTCTTAAAATAAGAAATGTTATCTTGTCTCGTAGACAAGGATAATTTTTCTTAATAAGCTATCTTGATAAGAAAAAATTTCTTAAAAGTAGACATTTTCCTGAATGAAGAAAATTTATCTAGGCTGGACAGGAAAAAGGTTCGTGAATCAGTATATATTTCCTTAAATTTTTTGAAAGTATAAAAAACATAACCTACATGGCTTTTCCTATCAAGAATTTATTTCCTCAAACCAGGAAATTAATCTTAAAACTAGAAAAAATATTTACGCAAGATTTAAATATTTTGCAGTGCTCCATGTTTGCTAGTTTCAGTTGGGTCATCCGGCAGTGCGAGCCATCGTGAACGGTCTTGTGGAAACCAGCCTTTAATTATTTTATTTTATTTATTTAAACTTATTTAGAAACAGTTAACCCTTCAGTGCAGTTAGTCAACTGATTTTCAAGTGGCTGTTTGTTAAAAATACTTAGCAAATTACATTTACCTATATTATTTGCAAATACCATTTACACAACTATAATAGTGTTATTTTCAAAATTTTGCTATTGAGAATAGCCCGAAACTGCCCAACTGAACTTTACCATTCTTTTTGCACATTTTGATTGATCATTGCTTGATGTAGCACCTGAATAGATGATGCTCCTTTTCATATAATTTGTATTCGGTTTTTGGAGGGCAAAATGTACTTCACTGCTGCAGAGGTTACAATTTTTACTTTTATTATTTGTATTTTGTCATTATATTTTATTTATTTTAATTTTTATCTTTATTATCTCTTCATCTTTTTCTAAAAAAAGACATAATTTAGCAAACAGTCGTTGTTATGTTTAATCGGTCTATAGCGTTCAAATTTTGAAACCTTTACACTTTGACTGGTGTACATTTTATACAAACCGCCAATGGTTGAGGAAATTTTTAGTCGTTCAATGGTTTGATGGAGATGGACCGTCTTAGTATATGTCTAAAATCTTGGCATGGTTTTTCGAAGTGTAATTTTTGCAAACCTTTATCCGAACAAGATCAAATGCTATTGCTCAGGGGTGGATCTAGGGTCTACGGTGAGGGGGTTCCGGAACGAACTAGGGCATCGGATTCACGAATATCAAAGGAAATTGATCATGCCGAGAAATTACTATGCTGTTGTATTTAAATATATCTAATTATATATGGGCACCCTATAGTTAAATATTTCAAGGACAGGATTGAATAGGCTAAGTCAACTCTCATTTCAAATGAGGTTGCCCTTTCATTTCAATAAGGACTAAATGTCGCTGGTTGTTTTTACTTACGGAGTCAATGTCTCCTATGAAGCATATTCACAACAGCACATACAAACAAAATGGCAGGTGCGTAGGATCTCTTGACCAAGAAACTTTAAAGTCAGAAATAAACGTCGGCTGGACGACACTTGACACTTATGATCAAAGAGTTCAACAACAGTCAATTTTTGCAGCAACAATTATGACGCAAAAAATGGAAAGAAAAAAGATTTTAAATTGAAAAAGACGGGATTTTTTAAAGATTTCTATTAGGCGGACTTGTGCGAACAAGAGCTCGGTGTTTGTTTTCATTGACGTCCGATCTTGTTTGCTCAGGCATATCTGGCGTTCGAAACTCAAACATAGTACACATGGTATGTTATATATGTATATATAATACTGTATAACATAGTATATCATACATATAATACTGTATAATATATTAAAAAACAATTCACGACGAAAACACAAAACATTTTGGCTCCTACATAGTATTTTGTAAAGTGGATAGAGAATGCTTATTAGAATTATGAACTTTTCCCTTCGATCTTCTATGTTGAAATATACCTAAACTTCAAAATAACTGGTTAACATGGCCATTTAAATGTATTTGTAATTTAGGACAGATACAATATTCGTGTCCAGTCTGTATGCGATTTACTACGGCTCGCTTTGTAAGTGGCATACAGATCTGCCGTTCATATTGTATCTATTTCTTATATATTATTATATATAACTCAAACTACATACGACGTCAGTTATGTAAGTAGATCTTGTACAATGTCATCAATCTGATATAAGTTTGTTGTTACTAGTGTTTAAGTCTATTGGTGTGACGATGTCTTTGAAATGAAGACGAAATATTACCAGTAAATGCGGTCATCTTGTTTTTTGATTAAAATCTTGGATTTTATGAGATTTTGCCTTCGGATTATGTTTTATTTTATATTTCTTTAAATTTTTGGCTGGTCATGGTTTCTGTACATATTTAGTGTTTTGCAGATATTCGTTATTTTTCATCCACCTTCTGCTACAAAAGATTTCGGTACTATTTCCTTGAATTTTCGTTCAATTTTATCTTTTATGTTCGACAAAAGCACTTTTGCTTGCTCTGAGGTCCTTCTTTCTTAAACAATGAGAAGCATAGTTTTCTCATACATTGGTGCTAAATATTTTTTTTTACTATAAGCTGTAAAACTCGAGTAAGTAGAAACATTGTAAACTACATACCATAGTTCTTTCAGTACTGTGTCACTGAAGTGAAGCACAGTCAGTCAGGCGTGGTATAGAAGCTCGATTATAACTTCAAGGTGACTAACATGGAACAATTATAAAGTTGAGCTATGATGTTGGAAGACCATCATCATCCACAAATTATTTGTTTTAAACCAACAAACTATCACATCGGGTTTTGACTGGTTTCCTCACAATAGCTCAGCTATACCAACTTGCATGCACAAGCTCTTACATGTATTTGTGTTACTACCGCGGCACAGAGGAATTTAACGCGCACAAATTTTCTCATCATTTGTCTAGTATCTGGGAACTAGTTTCTTAGGTCTGCATGCACCGCTGCAAAACCTCTGCCGTGATTCTGCTAGGTGAACGTCGTTGAGATAACTAAATTGAATATTTATTTCAATTTTCAGGTGGTCCACATGATGTCTTCCCTGGTGTCATTAACCTTCAGCGGCAAGGTGAGAGAGGTATTCCTCAATACCTTCCTGACAACACGAGATCTGGCTTACGGACAAGGACTGGCAAGTTTCCATCTGGGAGAATGATTCCATATTTCAACGTTAGACATTAAAGATATGTTGTCTGATATGACAGTGTGGAGGTTCATAGGCATGTCAGTCGATCGGTGATGTTAAATGCTGTCGAAGTAGTGAGTTCATGAGCGTAGGAGCCAACTAAGTAAAGGGGGCACAACCCACCTCCAGAGGGGTCCAGGGGCATATACCCCGGGTAGTCTCTGAACGCTATTTCCTACATTTTGAGGGAAAGAATATAAAGATCAAAGATCACAAGCAACAATCTAAACAATGTGCGCAGAACAGCTCATGGGGTATCCCCATGAAGCAACAATCATTGAGCTGTAAAAAGTCTTTAACAATACATGCAAACTTTATTTTGAAGGCAAGATGGAGGTTGACATGTAGATCAATTTGCAGGCCATCCCAGTCCCCTACACAATAGTACACACAACCTATCGCAAAAAATCTTAACCTAAGTTTTGGATTTTTTGACAGTTTTCTTTTTTATTCTTAGTAAGTAGAGGACAATGTCGGTAGGACTGCATATTTGTCAAAATTAACTGTTAATGAAAAGTAAAGGTTCAATACAACTTTTTCACACACGAGTTTTTTATTTTCATGGCAGCTGCCATGTTGGCTTCAATCAATCGCGAGGCCTGGTAAAACAAGACATCGTTTCAGTCTTTTTAGAGTTCTATGACAACGACTGAATATCCTAAATCTGATTAATGAGTTTCACTGGCTAACTTCAGCCCTTATAATTACAAATATTTACTTCATAACTAGTGTTTGTGGTCCAACGTGATCAAGTGCACTGTAAAAAAAATAACGACTGTCGTTTATGTCGGGGAGCCAGTCTACCACTATTACTCTACCTACTAGCCAGCCTACCATTATTAGTGGGGACATACTCCCATGGCACTTCCGCTTCCTACTCCAATGAAGTCGATACTCTTCGCTTTTTATTGAACTTCTTTGTAATTAATGGTTATGAGATTTTCCTTAATTTCAAAATTTCTATTAATACATGCGTTAACAATTTAAACATCTGAAAATTCCAACGGTGAAAAGAAAGAAAAAAACAAACATTGTGATTTTTCATACGCTGTTGGAAATTAGAGGGTCATGGTCTCCTTTGTCTTTCCAGTCACGGCACCTCGGTGTCAGGTCAAGATGGTTTGCTGTTACATTTAAAAACTCACAATATAGCATCTTCAGTAAGTCAAGACTGGTTTTGATAAGTCGTAAAATATCGTCGGAAATTGCCGGTTATTTGACGGCGATAGTTTGCAATGACAGGAAATGATCATTGATTGTATCATCAGTTGTAAAATTCCTTCCGCTATGCGTGAGAAAAATTGGTCATTGCATCATAACGACAAAAGAGGAGGCTACAATAATAAAAGCCATATAGGAAGAAAATGCTTTGGATGAGTAAAATATTTCAGGAATGGGAAGAATCAGAGCAGCTCCATACTTTATATACAGAACTGGGGCTTCACGACTGAAAGTATTTTATCAGGTGAGTAGGAAGTGCTTTTCTTTATGCGAAAATTTGGAAACAGATTTTCTTAGCTCGCTTTATATGGACTTTTTCCTGAATCATCCTCAGAGATATACGTGAACAGAAGTTTTTCATTATAATCTAACACTGCCGAGGTCAACAGAAAAAATGTATACTCGAGCGGGATTTCAACTCGCACCTTCGGGATACCGGTCCGGTGCTCTAAATGTTGAGCTATTGAGTCCGCAGGCACTGGAGGTAAGTTTTTATCCAACTTCATTACATGAGATATTCTCGCGACAACTTAACGCTTATGCATGAGAGGATGTGCAATATTACATGGAGAACGACACATTATGAAGAGATTTTTTCAAAACGACAGTGTATTTTCTTTTGTCTCAAATTTCACTTTTAAGGATTTCGAATCCATATATTTCTAGAAACTAATCACATTTGTAATCTTACAGCATTTTTAAGCTGCAATTTCACTTCACTAAGCAAAAAAGGTGACTGTGCTTTTTAAAAGGGTTCGTATTAGAGCGCTTGTGAGAAATTTTTGAATTAGGGGTCACCACTGAGGAAAAGTGATGAAGGTGCGGAAGAAGTGGCGAATGGAAGGGTCAGATGTGCAGAGTAGTGTAATGTGGAAGCAATGGAATAATCGCTAGAGTGACGGGAAAACGTGACTCCAAAACGGTGTAGAGGAGTATAATCTTACTGTAAACAGTCTATTTCCCTTGAATTATTTAATAGGCAACCCTAAATTTGTAATATATGGCTCAGACTAGCAAGAACGACTTGACAGGGCTTTCCAGCGAAAACAAAAAAAATTATATGAAACCAAAGAAAATAAATTGAAATAAATTAAAACCAAACAAAAAAACGATATAAATAAACTATAAGAAAACATAAAAATACAGGTTTACCCAGTTATCATCCTTGTATAATGTTTGATATTTGATAATACTGAGCATTGTCTGCTACGGATGCCTGAGTATTTCTGAATTTTATTTGGCATGATGATAATATTACCCAAAAAAATTGTCTGATTTTTCAGACTGTAACCGTCGTTATTATAGTTTGCTTCATTCATTTCCCTTGTTTGTGTAGTTTAAATAAAATACGGCTTACTGAAAGCTCAACCATAATTATTTGGAACTTGTGGTCATTGTAGATACAGTACAGTTATAGTTTAGCAAAAAGTAAAAAATATCAGTAAGCATTTTTTGAGTTTTTTCAAAGACATTTTATTAAATGATTAGCCATGCTTTTTTCTACAAATAAATCAATGTTATGCTACATTACTAGCATGCTAAGTCATTTTTCAGCTAGGAAACAAGAGTGACAGCTTCTCCCTTTATGACAAGAAGCAGACAAAGGAATGGGAATGGTATTTTCATTTTTGAGTTGCGGGTATTTACTTAAAAAATACGAAGATATTCGTTTTTCTTTCGTATTCATTAACTGCTACTATTTTGGTATAACCTTAAAGGCATTCTTACACAATGGCGTGTAAGAGG
Source organism: Heliopora coerulea (assembly GCA_030142905.1). Lineage (NCBI taxonomy): Eukaryota > Metazoa > Cnidaria > Anthozoa > Scleralcyonacea > Helioporidae > Heliopora > Heliopora coerulea. Next base: position 33,075 of record JASJOG010000125.1, on the reverse strand, counting down.
CGTTTACTAAGGTTTTTTGTGTGTATTATTTCTTAGATAAAGTAGAACACCAAATCCCATCCTTATTTGCCTGAAGTTTAACAGTTTCATTTTACTCCATTTACTAAACATGTAAGCTGTCACAATAGTTTCAATTATTCTACAGTAAAACAAGGATAAAGAACACGCTTAAAAAGCTATTTGAACTCGTTTCAAAGGAACCCCTTTGCTTTAATTAGCTTACTGCTTATGGGTAGTCATGTTTTAAAATCCGATATCAGCACATTTCAACCAAAGTAATTTGTTTTGTTCTGATATTTCTGTTGCCAAAGCTACCTAATTTGCTCATAATCATTGTCTTTAAGAAAACGTTTTATCTTCTTTTTCGTAACTATCGAATAAAGGAAACTTTTGTTGCGAATGACAAGAGAAAAGCTAAAGCACTTTGAATTTTCGATGCCACAAATAATAATTAACACCAGTTGTCGATCACTTAATATCACCTGGAGATTCTTCTCTCCTTTAGCCTGATTGCTTACAAGAACTAAAAAGGACTGAAGTGCTTTTGATTAAGCATAACCGAAAGATGGAAATGTTTGACGATATAGAGCCACTTAATATGATGGCTTCTCGACAGCACATTTTTTCAGTTTTATCTTGTTTTATTATGGAAATCTTTGCTCCTTATTGTTCCCAATTAAAGTTGAAGTAGCTTTTTATTATATCTAAAAGCATCAGGAGGTAACTCCTTGAAAACTAGTTCAAATGGCGGAATGATGTCTAACAAACAGCATTCTAGAGCATTTTTCATGAAACAACATCAGGATGTCAACATTACCACGTCTAGTATGAAGATTGCCTTTAAAACTTCATTAATCGGTTTTTTAAAGGGCATAGTAATAGGTAAAATTACCTTATCTTAATTAGAAAGTAAGGAAAAATTAAGAAACAAACAAAATTATTTGCAAAAACTCATTTCTTAAAGAACTGTAACTTGACTGAAATAATAAGAAAAGGTTTTGAGAAATTTAACGTTGGTTCCAATTTGCTTGTTACAAACAAACTCATGCAAACTGTTCCGTATAACTGTATCTCATCTTAAGAAATGTTAGTAAAGCTGATCAGCTGATCAGTAAGTAGTATGAGCCCAAATAATTACCCGAAGATCCGTTATTGCACTACATACCAAACATCTGTAACGCTGACATGGAATGCTCAATCTAAAAAGCAGCTTAATTACGAATACTATTAAGAGCTTATGTTGCACAGACAATTACATGTACATTTTTTAGCGGAAAACGGAACGATTAATGATTATAACTTGAATATCATAGTGATATCTAGACTGTTTGCATAATAACATTTCATTATACAGTGATATACTTCAAAAACCTTGAAAACAAGGCAACCTTAATTGCAAAGAAAACAGAAAAACTTAACACAAAAGAAACGGATATGTAGGGATAACGTTTTACTTTAAGATTGCTCTATTACTTGTAGTTAACCTTTTTCCATAATTCAAAGAAAATGGAATACATGATTCTTCATTTAAAAATGGTTGTTCCATAATTATTTTAATATTGCCTATTCAGTGCTGATATGACAGTTTCGTTTCCTTTTCTCTTCTCAGTGTTGTCCTTTTGCTGTGTGGTGTTACGTCGTCCTAGGTTGTGCTGTGCTTGTTTTTGTCTTGTGTTTAATGATGCTGTGTTTTTGGTGTTGATTAGTATTGTCTCATGTATCATTTGGTTGTACTGCTTTGTTTTCTTGCCCTTCCTTTATTTTCGTTTCGTTTTGTTGATGTCTCTTTTTTTTTTCTTTTGTAACATAAGAATTTTCGTATTGTTAATAGTGTTATTTTCTGTAGCACTGAATTGAGTGGCGTTGTGCTACATGGAATTTAATTTGTAATATGGCCAATTGTAATTTATTATCAGGCATCTTTTCGGTCGAAAGTTGATGATTTTTTTTCAAAGCAAAACAATTTAGACGTTGCCTAACAAATCAAAGTACATCAACTGGACTGTCTACACAACATAAACTCTTTTCAGTACATTAGAAAGATAGTTAGCAACAATAGAATATAATAGTAAATGCTGAAATGTGATATCACATTTGATTCTCTTCTTCGTCTTCCCGATTTCCTAAGCGATATAAGAAAAAATGTTATGCAGTCCTTTTCAGTTTACTTATTATACTTCAGGGAATCTAATTTATGAATTAAGACACCCTCGTAATTCAGACAAAAACTGCGTTGATTCATGTACGATGAATGCAAAACTAACAAGTTGCACGTAATATTTTCAACGTTAAAAAATAGTCTTAAGCATCAACTATAAATTCATCATATAACAAGTTATAAGCAACCCATTTCAAACTAGTAAAATGTAATGTTTATCCTACATAAAAAATAATAGTGTGGTTAATGCTAAGACAGTAATAATCCAATTCTGTTTTTAGACAAATCGGCTTTTTCTAAAATCAAAACAACTTTAATGAAAAATCTGTTGGACGATGAAAAAATTTGTCTACAACATATGGGGGTATGGAGTGATACCTACCCAGGTGATAGGTCACGAAGGAACAGTGAGACATTCCTTCTCCGTTTAACTACAGTCTTGGGGTGTCACCTTGGACAAGTGCTAACAGCCCCTCAGTCACCCAAACCAGGGTTGCGGTGAAGGCAAGGGCGGATCTATTGCAATTTGTCAGTGATAGCGGATGAGCTACAACCTCTAAGGACAACGGCTTAGGGCGGAAGATCCTTGAGAAGGATAATGGTGATTTCCTTAGTTCACCCTGGGGAAGACAACGGGAAACCACCTCAGCATTATTCCCTAGTATAGTTAACATTAACGGGGTTGCCCAAAGTGTTAACACCGCGTTCAGCAGGGGAGGAAGTGAAGCCTCACAGGTCGTCATCATGCAAAATCCTAACAAGGACTTATCTAAAGTGGCAGTCTGAAATGTGAGAACAATGGCAAGACCTGAGGAACTAGAAAATGCAAAAAGGGAAATGAAACGATACGGATTGAATCTAATGGGATTGACAGAGGTTAGATGGAAAGAAACAGGTAATTTCATTGGTAGTGATGTCAGAGTGATATACTCAGGTGGCGATCAGGTTCAGAGGAATAGCACTCTTACTAGATGAAAAAACTGGGCAAAGTGTTACGCGGATAGGGTATATAAATGATTGGATCCTAGTTGTACACCTCACAGAAAATCCAGTGGAAGTCAGGATAGTTGTAGTCTACATGCCAAAAACAGATTATTCGGATGAAGATGTTGAGGAAATATATGAACAAATAGAATCATGCCTAGACAATTACAAAGGAAAAGAATACACAATCTTAACGGGTGAGTGGAATGATGTAGTTGGGGAAGGTAGAGAAGGCAGTAAAGTCTGCCCTTCGGTCTTGGTAGACGAAACGCCAGAGGAGATACGTTAGTAGATTTCTGCACTCGAAATAATTTGTGTATAATGAACACATGGTTTGAACACCATCTAAGGAAAAGATACACCTGGAAAGCACCAGGGGACATACGCAAGCAGCAGATTGATTACATCATGGTAAACATAGATATAGAAATAGTGTAAAGAATGTTTGTTCACTACCTAGTGCAGACATTGATTTAGATTACAATCCAGTGATGATGAAAATTGCAATAAGATTAAAGAAGATCAAAAAAGCAAAGAAGGTTATTAGCTGAAATACAGAAGTTTTGAAAGGTCGAGAAAGTATTATATTGAAGACGTGAACGACATGATAAGAGCTAACACGACACATAGAGTCAGTGCGCAAGATAAGTGGGCATTGATAAAAGAAGCTACATTAGATAGTGCAAGAAAGAATATCGGAAGTAGTATCAAAAAAGCAAAGAAATCATGGGTTAAGGATATTATGTCTCTGTAGATGGAAGAACGAAGAAAATGGGAAAATATCAGGGCAGCAGAAGGAAAAGAATGTTACAGAAAGCTAAATAATGAACTAAAAGGGAAACAGATAAAGCGAGAGAAGAATGGTGGACCGTACAATGTAAAAAGAGAGAAGAGTTAGACAAGAAAGGGCAATCAGAGAAGATGTATAGGAAAGTGAGAGAACTCAATGGTATAAAGAAAAGAACAGGTTATGGGCAAAGCGGCATTCACGATAGGAGTGGACAGTTACTTACAGAACCTGAGGCAATAAGAACTAGATGGGAAGAATATGTAGAAGAACTGTATGATAAGTATAGCAGGCCAGATGATTTGGATATAGAAGATGAATTGTACGAATATGAAAGCAGGGTACTGGGTATTATAGAAAGTAAAGTGGAATGGGCATTAAAAAACTTACCAATAGGTATGATGAAGGTATTACAAAGAAAGCAAGAAAGGAAGTTGTGCAATTATGCAAGGATATATATAGTACTTGTGTATGGCCCGAAGATTTTTTAAAGAGTATGTTGATTCCCATGGAAAAGAGAGTTAATGCAGTGCTATGTGAAGATCATAGGAAGATAAGTCTCGTTGTCCATGCATCCAAAATGATGTTGAAGATACTGTATGCACGAATGGAGAGAAAAGCAAATGAGTTCATAGAAGATGATCAGTTTGGGTTTACAAAAGACAAAGGAACGAGAGAAGCAATTGCAGCAAAGTATATATTAGGAGAAAGAAGTTTGAAACATTTACAGGAATTATATGTGTGTATGATAGACATCGAGGAAGCATTTGACCGAGTTAATTGGACGAAATTGATGGATATTAAAAAAGATATAGAAGTAGATTGGAGAGACAGAAAGTTGGTTACTAATTTGTATATGAATCAAACAGTTACCATGAGGATAAATAATGAAAAATCGGACTCAGTAGTTGTTGGAAGGGGAGTAAAACAGGGATGTCTGCTATCACCTTTATTGTTTAAGATATATGTGGAGGCCATGATGAAAGAAGCACTTGATGGAATAAAAGATGGTGTAAAAGTAGGTGGTCGTCTAGTCCAGACTATCAGATATGCAGATGATCAAGCTATGATAGCTGATTCAAACAACGGGCCGCAAAACATCATGAATAATCTGACCATCACAGCAGGCAATTATGATATGAAGATAAATGTGAAAAAAACAAAGGCAATGAAGATCGGAAGGGATAATGATAAGGTATTAAACATCAAGGTGAACGAAAATCAACTCGAACAGGTAAATAAATTCAAGTAGTTAGGTAGTACTGTATGTTGACAAGAGATGGATCTAGCGAATGTGAAACCAGAACCCTTATAGCAATGGCAAAGGAGGTATTTAATATACATAAAATACCGAAGGTCAAAGGAGTAAATCATCAACTGAGGAAGAGATTAGTGAAATCATTAGTGTGGAGCGTGCTATTATATGGTTCAGAGACGTAGACACTAAAAGCGGCAGATATTAAGAGGCTGGAAGCTTGTGAAATCTGGTTTTGGAGAAAAATGGAAAAGATTAGACTATTAAACAGCGACAAGCGAGATGGTTAGGACATGTTTTTAGACACAATGGCCTTCTAAAGACAATTATAGAAGGAAGACTGCTGGGAAAAAGAGGTAGACCAAGAAAGGGCATCTTAGACAATGTCAAA
>JASJOG010000125.1:0-25000 GCA_030142905.1 Heliopora coerulea | reverse complement strand
TAGGCGACGTTTTCAAAAGCTGTAGTGTGTTTTTAAGAGTATTAACAATTACGATTGTCCGAGGCAGTTAATAGGTTATCTCGTAAAACGTCGGAAAGACACTCTTGATCTTTGAGAGATCAAAATTTACTAGATGTACCTTTAGTTAAATCCAAATGCGGCCAGACAACATTCAAATTTTCGGCTGCTAAAGATTGGAACTCTCTCCCAAGCGAGTTTCGCGACCAAAAGGTACTTAGTCATTTTAAATATAAACTATTTAAGTACTTTATGAACATGGAAAAGGCTGCTCATGTTTGTAGTGTATAAATTTTTTTTTATTATAGTGTTTATTTTTGTATATTGTAAAATTGTATTTTATCTTACTGGTCACCGATTAATACCAGTCAATTTATTACGATTGACTAACAGGTTTTATCAGTTCAAATAAAGACATTATTATTATTATTATTATTACTTTGTCCCTGGTTTATCGCATTTGTCCACTTTTTTAGTCACCACCCGTTATGTGTAGACCAGTTGTGATATCAATATTCAATCTTCCCATTTCATGTTAAATGCTACACTTGGTGTGCTATATTTAAGAGGCGTCGGATTAATTCTATGGGAATTATACACTCTAAACAACAGGATATTATATTTGGCAGGGAAAAAAAGGACAACATATTTAAATCTGCAATTTCTTATGCAATTTTAAGTCTGAAATGCGTGTTACCAAGCGAAACACTGTTATCAGGGAACGAATCCCTGATTAAAGAACGCATGGACTTTCCATTAGTTACACGTCATTGATGCTAAAGTTTCTGGAATTTTACAGATACAAATGTTCCATTGTCTAAGATGTCAGGACAATTTCCATGTTTTTGGAAAGTTGTGACGCCTAAAACTGAATTTTGGTCAAAGCTGAGTTTAAATACAATTTGATTTTAACAGTAAACTACTGAAACAGTACCATTAAATGCAAAATGTACGTGAAATTTAAACAGGCACATGAATAATTGTGCAAAGATATTCCCAAGTTTTTTGGGGAAACGTAAATATGAATGATATTTTATATCACTCGGCTGGAAAAGAGTTGTGAAAGAAATTTCCCTTACGAAAGGTCCGTTAAAATGCTCAAGAAATAAGTGAGTTATAGGAGGGGCATGATGGCCTCTTTACAGATGGATAGAAAAGCTAGATCATTATAAGCTTAACGGAGAGCATGGGCCACTAATCTTGCATGACTGTAAAATACTGATGTTCAGCCATGTGGCTGGTCTATCCTTTCATAAAGTTTGCATGTCATTTCACATCTCAAACTGGTGCTTCATTTATGACAATGAATATTAATTTCCATATATTCATCGAACATTTTACATGTGAAATATATAATTCGAAACGAAAGCTTCACAGTTAACCTACACTTCGGGATACCAAAGGTGCGAGTTCAAATCCCACTCGATTCAACTCTTTTCAGTTGACTTAGGCAGTGCAGGTTAATTGTGAAGTTTTCGTTTCATAATACCCTGAGGATGATTCTGAAACAGAATTACATACATATTTTGTATGCCAACTTTTCGCGCGTGCAATTTTGAACCAAGCAATTTTAGATGTGAGTTCTGTATTTAAAAACTGAAAAATTTTCTATTTTATAAGTGACGTGAAAGTCTCATATGTTAAAGTGTTTCGATTCCATATGGCTTTCACATGTGAAATGAAATGTAAAATTTTCGTAAGGATACCTTATTGCTTTTCAATTATCGATGCTTCTGTCATTCATAACATCCTTCTATATTATTTCTGCGAAGTTATTTTACAGATAAAGAGCATGTAGGGAAAAACGAAAAAAAAAGTGCAAAAGTTGGCGAAACACTTCTCACGCACGCACATTTAAGGCAATGACCAATAATTAAAAAGAATCCTTTCTCTAACGAACAAAATACTGAATAATTAAAGGATTAGATCTGTAGCACCGTGGGCCTTATACTGTTAGCTGTTAATGCCTAATTTTAAGTCGTGAAGTGTTTAAAGTTGTTAGGGCATCAGAAATTTTGCGTTATGAATATAACTAATATAAATAAGAGATGCCTAATAAATACCTCCATAAGATTTTCTGTGTCTTTCTTGCCAGAAGACCCCTCACTTGTATCGCCACTGCGACCTTCAAAATATCAAACAGATGTTGTTTGAATGTAGATGGCAGCATGAAATTAATGATAAGGGCAGATTAAAGGGAGAACAATCTGAAAAAGTGCAAAGGAACTGTGCACATTCGGCGGCAGCCTCCCATTTTTTCTGAGGATTTTGTTTACCAAGTCCATGGGTGGTAAATAGTGTCACCCAGACTGTATACCAAGTGTCACCAAGTGTAAATAGTGTCACTAAGACTCTTCTTTAAACGTATCAAAATTTTGGTAAAAGATCACTAACTAACGATTGGGAAAAGAGGGTGAGCTCTAACCTTGAAGACAGCTCCACTGGGGACAGGTTGAAACTACATTAGTGCGTGCTCTGCTCGGTAGAAATATCCTTTCGGCGTACGTTCATGTTAGCGCGCATGTCAATATATCATTTATAATTTTAATGGCGGTAACGTCATTACTCGTGCCAAGTGTCAATTGCAATTTTTATAAAAAAAGATTTGGATTTGAATAAAACGCTGAAAATATTTTACAATTCAGTTAATATGTGAAGTCCATATTTTTTCCAGTTTGATACAACCATTTGCAACATGTAAGGTCAAAAAAACCCAAACTATCACAAACTCAGTAATATTAAAACTGAAAATAAACTTGTTACGTGAGGAAAAATTGCACACAATCTATACACGTAATAAAGTTGGTGGATTTAAGAAAAAACAGTTTTAAGTATGAATCAAAAAGCGCTTTAATAAAGATTGTTGTACTACACTAACGCTTACTGCTTTCAAGACAAAAACACGGTCTGGCAAAATGTCCAAGTTTTTTTCTCTTGATGTAAGGGAACATTAGTAACAGTGGCAAATGCGGTTGGGGTATCTAAAGGGGACTTTTCTTCAAGCAAGAAATTTTACTGGACCGAACAGGTTCTTGAAACGGCCTATCCTGCAACACTTCTTAGAATGTCTCAGCATCAGTTTCTGAAAGATTAAAATCAGATTTTTCTCGTTCACATGTCCTGCAGGCAGAAATTGTCCATAAGCGTGCTTTTTCGCTCACCCTGATTACGCAGGTCAGACTATATTGTTCATTGTAAAAGTGAGGTAACTTTAAAGAAAATAAATTTATGTCCCATGATGTTCTGAGATACATTTAGCATTGTGTTATAAACTTGACACGAGTACGAAGGTGGAGAACAAAAATCTGTCAGACAAGTTAAGCAGAGGTCAGTGAATTGCAACAACAGTTGGTCGAGTCTTGGGTTTTGATCAGGAAAGTATTCGACAAAAATAGTTTTATTTTTGGTGAATATAATAATTCTCGTTTCCTCTGTTACATTGATGTGGAAACTTGTGAAGAACAAGGGACAATAAAAAGGTGAAGAAATAGAACGACTTTTGGAAAATTTTTTCCAAAAACAATGGCACATTTTTATTAACATGGACCGTAACTCTTCTTTTACATTCGATAAAAAATGCCAAAAACAATGAAATTTTTCGAGTGTCATCAATAACTCCTTAGTTTTATAAATAATGAGCCAATCGAGCAACACCTGTGAGATACAACCTTTCAAATATGTCTATAAAATGTGCCAAATTGGATTAGTTAATGATCACCTCGATTTTCATTGATGTACCGCAGTTCTTAAAATCACGTAGTATCTCCTAGTTAATGTTTTAATTTTTAAATTTATTATTAATCACGCAAATCGAATAGCACAACAGAACACTTTGTATGAAGCCTCTGAGAATGAACTAACTAGGTCAGTTACCTCTACCTCGACGACGCTGTTTATTAACTTCGGCGCTTCGAGCGTCGGGTCAAGAAACAACGTATAGTTACTTCGGTTTCGGTATAATAATAATAAAGTTATGTCAAAGGATCAACACCCTGCAGTCTGTGACAATCCAAATAAGGCCGGTCGAAATGTTAAAATATTAAAGAAAATACAAGGTGAATATCTGGCATCTATTACATCTCGAAGAGCAAACGTCACCGTAGAAATTTCTTCAATTTAAAGAGGATTGTTGGAATATAAGTCTGAAGCAAATTATTGTCTCCTTCAAAGTATATAGCTTCACAAATTTTTATTTTGAGTCCTTTTAAAGGGTTGTTATTTCACAAGCTTTAATAGACGACGATGTTTGTTAACGGACGGTTATTCATAAGAGTGACATAGTTTCGCGTACACCTCCAGATAGCAAACACCGATAAAGACTAAAAGTACGTCTCTCCATCTGTCTGAACGCACCATGGAAAAATGAGGATGTAGAGCGAAAAAAAGGAAAAAGGTATAAATTCTAAAGTATAATTGGTGCACTAGTTTCTTAGAGTGTGATAGGGGACACGACGTGTGTCAGTCAATATTCATATCTGAAGTGTCAAGGTCGGAGCGGCTACCAAAACAAATTCACGACGTGCCATTCCAAGTAGAGGATCCTACTTTACCTGAAAACAAGCAATCGAGCGAACGCTACAAATGTACCAGCTAAACGTCACTGTTGTTTAATTCATACTAACATGCCATAGTTCTCGTAAACTAAATTAAGGATTATTAAAGCAAATAAACTACCCAATGGGATTGGACATTCACAATTAACGGCATTAAAATAAAGGTGGACATACTTCGATTACTTAGCATAGCACTATGGCAAACAAAAGTACTGTGCATGGATTGACCCTTGATCGGAAATACTAAACCAAACGGATATGAAGTTTAAAAATGCAAATGAACGAATAGTCACGTATCTGACCCTTGCAGTGTTACTTCTTGCCAAGGATTATAAGAATGATTCCATAATATTTCATTCGAAATGTCTCACAATTTAGTACTTACCGTATACGCCTTCGTAAGAGATACAAAAATTTTGGGGCTAGACGAGTTACCCATACCGTGAGTGTTCGCTAGATACAAAACAGTTGTATTAGCAGAAGTACATGAATTATGGGAGCTAAATATAGTGACGTCGATATCAAAGTGGCATCCCTGAAATAGCATATTTCTCCTATAATAACGCTCACACTTTGGCCAAGGCTCCTTTCAGCGGATCTACCCCAGGTCTTCATTCTTTTGCAGCTTCGCTGCCTAGTAACACAGTCGGTTTCTTTTTTGGGCAATCGTAGTATCTTACTGTCCCGACTCTCCGACTGTCAGCACTAAAGGCAGGATCTCCAAGGACAACTTGTACTGTTCGCACATGACCACAGTCAGGGATACTGGTTCTTGAGACACGGGCTAGTTGGCAACAATTCCTTGGAAGAATGTCATCTTTAATAATAACGATGTCGTTAACAACCAAGTGTCTTCTTGTGTGGTTGCAGTTATGTCGCTCTTGAGGGATTAAAATAAACCTTTTCCTCCAGCGACACAAAAACTCATTAACGAGATGTTGTATCCTTCTCCACTGCTTTCTTGAGGAAAGATCTGGTGACTAGAACATGCTCAGTGGAAGGAGTGAATAATGGGTAGTCAAAGTAGCTACCGTTAGACGCTGGTGATTCCTACACTGACAAGGAAGTGATCCTTTTCTGATTTGGTAGCAGGATAATAAGTTCCGTTTTCTTGGCCTGAAGTTCAGCTATCTCCTGAAGAATTCGAGCTCTGTTATTCTTGACGTGGCGTTGATGGGGAAGAGCTGGACGGATTTGGAAAAGTATTTCTTTGAGATTCAATACTTATTGACTTTTGTGCCAGTTCACTCTTAATGGGAGGACATGACATGGATGAAAGAGAGGAGCATCTCGATTTAACTCGCTTCTCCATCGCATGTCTTTGTTTTAATCTTGGTTTGAGATATTAGCGTCCTCTTCATGTTCAAGAGCGTCTCCTTCGGCATTTGCTACTGCTAATTCTTTCATCAATTTCACTCTTTTAAGCTCAGCCTCCTTGTCTAGCAATTCCATCTGTGCCTTCAGCTTATCAGCCCTGGCCACAGCTTTAACCGTCCGTGAACGTGCAGAAGAGCTTGATAGGTGAGATGTTATTGTACTTCTGAATTTGCACAATTCTTTACAATGTCTGAATTTGTTTACAAATTCTTAGACATTATTAAAATTTGCATTCACGCATGTGAAAACCAGAGGTAAGACATTTCTTTTTCATCATTGGCTTCCAGTAACTCATGATAGCTTTCGTGAGTCTGATTAAAATTATATTTCGGTCCTTCAAGGGCTTCCCTGTTCGTTTCTAATTCTTTCATACCAATGTTGTACTCCAAACGAGAATGAATGGTTTTCATTCCCTTGACAATGATGTATACGAAACAGTTCGATTGTGGTGGCGCACCTGTGTTCGACAAGCCTTTCCGTTTTCAGTCAACATTCTGTGGTATGGATCAGACGTACCTTCGTCTTCTGCTCGGTCTTCTTCAGTTATAACAGGTACTGCATTATTTTCTTCACAGGCACTTTTTTTAGATGAGGTGTTAATATGATTGGTACTCATCAATTTCTCAGGTAGTTTTGGACATAGCATATCTTTTATCTCTGTTGGGGTGGGCTATCTGAAAACGTGGGGACGAAAATCCTTGGTACAGTTCATGCGTATAACTTGGAGTGCTTCACTCGAATATCGTTCAAGTCCTCGTACTGTATATTAAACTCCGAATCAAACCCAAAAATCTGAGGCTGCAGCGAAGATATTTGAACTTTTGCAGCATACAAAACACTTGAAGTAGCGGAAATACAAAAAATTAGAAAACCTAAATATGCCAACGTCAATGTGGACATGAGGAGATGTATTGCTCAATCAGTTCAGACGATGATAATGATTCGAAGATACCTGTTTCGGATTACAGTATTAGTAAGCTACTCTGCAAGTATTTAATCAATTGACGTTAAAGTGATCTTTTTAAAGAAAAATAATTTTTCGACGTTTAAATATCAAGGCAAATATGTTTGTTATCATAGTAGCACATTGAATCTTAACTTTCAAAGTCATCTTTTTAATTTGCCAGTTGCCATGGTAACCTAAATAATGGAGCATAAACAATTAAATATTTTACCTACTTTCAAACATGATGTTAAACTATCCAATGGTCAAGTAAGTTTTATATAGGTTTTTGTGCATTAGCACAAAGCTACTCCAGGTACTAAAGCTAAAAGCTCCGCATTTCCCGAGCTTTTTCAGATTCTTTTTTAGATTTTAGACAATGGACAAAGTAACTAGACAATGTACAATTTTAGAGTGTTAAAACATTAACTTAATTTTGTACGTTCAGTTCCTGGATTGCTATGAAGGTATCTGTGTTGAAAATTTGGTAGGAATCGGTAAAAAAGCAAATTTAATTTTTCCCTTTAAAAAGATGTTTCTCAACAACTTTAACATCTGGAGAAAAGTAGAATCAAAGTTTAACATTGAATATGCTCTGTAGAGTTTGTAGTCTTCCAACATCTTTAAGAAGGACGTAAAGATGCTCTTCATATGCTCAATGTTTTCCTGAGGTTCTTGTTCAAAGTCAAGGTCAACGTAAAAATTTTCAAGGAATTCAAGTTCATTATGGGGAAGAACCTAAAAGTTCTTCCCTTTAAGTGCGCCTTAAAAAGAACTTCGGGGTCATTCAAGGTCACGTCAAGGTCATTACTATTGCCTTTCAAACAAAATTTAGAGAGAATATAACCGAAATAATATTTTCGAAAAAGTCGATATTTTAAATATAAGGCCACCTTAAAGATGTGGGTCTAGCTGCAGCGATATTGAACGAATCCACTTTCTGCATATCGCAAAAAAAGATAAAAGTGGGAACAAGGGTTGACGTGTTGGTACTTAGGACACTTCTATTTCGCGTTTAAGTTATTTTTAAATGTATACAGATGAAGCTGTATTTTTTTAACCTATCAATCTATTATTAAAGCAAACCTTTGAGACCTACTTATAACGACCATCATGCGGAAATGTTATAAGGCTCTGGTGTTTGTGTTCAGAAAAGTCTCCAATTTGACATTTGCCCCTGGCAATACGCCAGATGATCTGCTAAAGTACGATGATATTTGGGGTGTTATTGTCTCTTCCCAACATCAGATCTCATTATTTCATCTAAACTGATACTGATGGCAGTTTGTGTACTGCTTCGTGATCATTCCATCAAAAGAGGTTTTCATGAACTTATACAGTCCATGTACAAGGCATTTCACAGAACTATGACTGCACTATTTAAGGTGCAGAAAAATATTGTATTCTCCCTTCATAAGTGCGATCGTATGCTATTAATATATAGCTTGACCTAGTGGTGACGTTCGACTAGGTAAATCAAAAATTGTTACTTTTGCAATTTTGTTTTTCATGAAAATATGTCTTTCTAGAATCCCATGAAAGAGGTACACCAAGTTTTTGTTAGCCATCTAGGTATTTGTTGAGAATACGGAAATACCTCACTAAAGAGAAAACTGTTATTGTAATGCATGTATTTGTTATACCCCGTTTTCTTTAGATTTAAATATTTTCTAAAATACAAAATATTGCTCTTGTCTGTCGCGATATGAAAAAACGCCTTACATGTACGGACAAATTAACATCCGAATTTTTATCAAGAATTATTGAAAAATTCTTTCGGAGCAAACGTCTTAAAAGGCAATATTAAGCTTGTGGTAAAATACTAACCCTCTTCTGATTGTTGTTTTAGCAGAATCGTTTTCATTTCTATCATTTCCATTCCTTTTTCTTTTAGGCCTTTTCCTTTTCTTTCCTCACTACTAGCGAAATCGCCTGAAATAAAAAATACGTGAGCCCAATATTATCGAAATAGAGCGACATATCTGTTTATTGACCATTGCCTACCAAATGATAGTTCATTTTCTTTTAAATGACCACTTATTGTTGTCCGAAACTTTGTACGGGACTCATTATGATTTATAACATTTTTTATCAGCATTCTTAACATATTTGTATTTAACTGCTACATGCAAATTTAAATTGTTCTAAATTTGATCCTCATTGAAAAATCTTTCGAAAACTTGAAGTGGGAAATTGTACTGAATTTTGCTACAATAATCGTCTTAAGCATTTAAAAGGACTATTATATGCAAGCATCATGGGTTACTTTGTGAAACAGTATGTTAATATGTGACTTGGTAAATTTAAAGATTGCTTAATAATGAATCGATCTACCTATACATATGTTAGATTTTTTGATAGGATTATTGTTCTGTTATTTGAAAATCAAATATACACCTGTACTGTTGCATTCTTTTAAATTTTATTTTCGCATATTTTTTAGTCAATCTACGTGCAGTTTATTTTGCACATCAGTTACAGAAGCACATTAAATTGTTTTGGTGTAGAAACCACACTCAATGGTATTTTTTTGTAATAATTCAGAAACACTGGAAGATATTTAAATTTGAGAATGGCAGCTTTATCAAAAGTGAATATAAAGCAGCGCTGACAAGTTGTTTTGAAAATAATCCTTCTGGGAATTTTTCAGTTTGGGTGATCAGAGTTGGCTCAGCTTCATTCTGACACCTCTTTTTAGCAAATGAATTATTACCACTCTAATGGAACACTTGACGAGTAAACCTTTGTTTTAAAAAAAATTTAAAATAATACATAGGGAAATTCTTGACCGTGCTGCACTGATGATTTTTCGTATCTTAATTTGGTCATGTTAAATGCATATTTAATAGGCAGTCTTGTCATAGAGTTATCTTTTAATATTGATGGGTTGCAACCAATCCTTTGGGATTCAAAAACAATGATAGAGCAGCCATATTGGTGCCACATACGATAGATGTTAATGAGATTCTATTATAAAAGTTTCATTCACATGGCTGCCATGACGTCAAGTGCGAACCACTTTCAAGTATAAATTCATACGCGAAATATTAAAGGGAGGGATTATATCCCCTTTGAAATCATATCTGTTTTAGTATCTCTTGCAATATGCCATTCATGGAATTTGACACATGGGCAAAGTAATTAATGTCTTCGCCTCCGTCGTGAATAACCGTTTTGCTATGTTTCATGTGTCATACAATAATGTACAAGATTCTAATATTATTCTTATATACGGTGCGATAGATCTTTCATTGAGGTATTAATTAATTTAAAGGTAATCCTTCATTAATTTGTGATTCTGTTTTGATGTTTTCCATCTTTGACTACAACTAAATCATACAAATAAAAACTGAAAGATATTTAAACATTATTCACCCTGTCCATCATTTTTAACTAGGAATGATGTAGATGTTTGATGCCTTACTTTTAGAGAATTGAGGAGTTTCTGTTGGCAGAAATTTTATTGATGTCTGCAGGATCCTTGCAATCAAGGAAGGTCGTTCCTCGTTTGTTCCAGGGCGTGCGGAACCTAGATAGTAAAATAATAGTTCAGCTTTATAGCACTTTTCCATTCTTTGTATGATAAATAATTCTTGCAGAATTAAAATAATAGACATGTTGAAATTTGGGACACGATTCTTCAAAGAAAGACAAATATTACCCATATCCGTTTAAATACTACTTCTACATTATTGATAACTTATCAACATTGTGTGAGGTTTTTCTGGAAAAGTATTTGTCGGAGATTTTCATAGAAATGAAGCAACTAAGAAGCGAGGCCTGTTCCAGATAAAAAATTAAAGAAAACAAACCGGAAAATACTTTGTTCTCAAGACTGAACAAGCAAAGTTGATTAGCAACTAATTTTAGGCTTTTGGGGGTTTTTTTCAGAAGTATCCTCAGAGATATAGATGAACAGAAAGTTTTCATCAAGAAAACTTCTTTTGGTTTCTTACTTCTTCTCTTTTAACGACCCTTTTGTTATGAAATTTCTATGGCGGTCTTGTTAGACTTACCTTTTTTTGTTAACGTTTTGTGTACTTTTCCGCTCAAAATCTCCATGGAAATGACATGGCGCTTTCCACTATGCTACTTGTCTTGCAAGTTGTGTCGCAATTTCGTTCCGAGACAAGTTGCAATAGAAATTCCATCCATCGTGCATATAACAAAGTCCGCAACCACCTAGTCTTCCAACCTTTTTCCACTTTTTTTTCCCTTCTTTAGCTCCACGATATTGAAATTTTTTTCTTTCCACGAAACATTTGGAAAAGATTACTGGTATGATGCAACGGATGTTTTAGCTGTTGTACCACGTAACATCCTGTATGCAACTTCTCTCGTGACGGTAATGGAAGGAATGGAAGAAATTCAACTAAAGGAAGGAATGACTAGTTCATTCTTAGACCCTTTCGGTTGCCTTTCAAGAACAAGTTGCGCAGAATATTGGCTAGTGTAACACACTTTTATCGTGCAACGCGATGGATCATCTTTTGCAACACAAATTGCAAGACACGCTGTTGAGTAACAGCGTGGAAAATTCTTCTTTAAAACGTACATGAATCTGGTTTGTTCCTCTTTCCATCAACTTCCACGCCAAAACGTGCCCTCCAGCACTCAAAACGTTTTGCATGGCAAAGCAGCTAATCCATGCTCCTCATTTTGGGACAGAGAACAGATAACGAGTTGGACTGTTTATTAGTATCTATTAAAGCACCCAAGCCTATATGCATGCTAACGGGCAGAGGGAGCTCGAGGCGGGAGCTCTCGTATTGACGAGTAAAATTTTGTGGCGTGAGCCAGAGTAAATTAGTCTTGCGTTAGCCAGAGTAAAATAATAGGAGTCTTATGCCGCCGGGAAAGAGCTAAACAATTCGAGCGGTCTTATCCTTGTGACTGTGTCTAAATCTCATTCTCTAGCTATGGAATTGCTCGTTCTTGTATAGGTTCCTTAGCCCACACGCGATCCAAAACCGAAGTGCGTGCCTGAGCCTGTTGTATTGTCCTCCCCATTGGTGCGTTCCTGCCAATTTCCTTCTTCTTCCTCGTTTATTCCTCCTATATTCGTTCTTCTTGGATAATGCAATACTTTACAAACGGGAATTAGGCTCAATTTTAAAATAAACGTCAATATGCAGAAATAGGCGAGTTCTCACACATGTTCAAATTTTCAAACTCAACCGAAGTCCTGTACCATTGCGATGAAAAAACAATTAAAGAGAACAGTTGAGTTCAATTATTAAAATAATATAGAACTGTACATTTACCATGCTAATAGTAAATAATACAGTAATAGTACAGGAAAATGAGGATGGTATATGAGAACTCATTTGAAAATTGAGCCAGTGATTGGATAGACATGAAATAAGGAATATATAATGAGCTTGTAGTTTTTGTTGTGTTTTTGTTGTTGCTGTTGACGTTTTTGTTTTCTTTGCTGTTGTAGTCATTATGGTCATAAAAATTGTTATCATGGTAAACAATCGTAGAGGATAAAGTCAATGACGACATAGTTAAAATAAGTGATTTAAAGCTTCCTAACCTTCTCCCAACTCTATCCTGGTCAGAGACGATTTCCTGCCGATCATTTCCGCTTGTTCTTCTTCTTCTTTCTCGTTTTTTGTTTCTTTGATGTTAACGGGATCTTCTAAAAAAATAAATTAAAAGAAAACAAAAAATACAATTAATGATGATCATAAAAATCCGAATCAAGTGAAATCTTTTTGTATCTAATAATGTATGTTGAAGGAGTATATTTCTTATCTTCGTGAAAAATGCATGCAGATTAATGCTTTTTTACCATATAAAAGTTTATTTCATTTCTAAGTGAATAAGCTGAGGGATAAAAGAGGTTTATTATGGACATTAATAACGCTTTGGGTATAATTCCTTCTGGAATGAGACGTTTCTCTTTGACGAATAGAATTTTCTTCCATTAGACAGAGTATAATATAAAAATCGTATCGGACTTAAAAGAATTTATCTGTAACGCACGCATTTATTTTTATCCCCTTTAATTTATGAACATTAAGAAATTGTAAGAACTGTTGAAAAAGAGCCGTTTCGACCCACCTACAACAATATATGCAGAATTGTTGTTATTTAAAATATTTCCGCCAATATAGTTGTAGAATGTACGAATCTTTTCAAGAATCCCTAATATTTTGTGTTCATGTCTGTGCCTTCACATTCTAATTATGAATAGGATCTTGTTCTTTTTTATGGTTTTGGAGTAGGTAATTTGAACCACACTGGTGTTATAGTTATGTAAATGTGATAATTTAATGAGTGAGAGTTAGCATTGTGATAATATAATGCGCCTACAGCCTCGGGCTATAACACGCGTGGGATGGCTACACATAAGGGTATGCCATGAGAATCGATAGAATATGTATGAGTCTTGGTCTCAGATTCGATGTAGGGCCCATATAAGTGTGGTAAAAATGATAAAATTGCCAGCTAGTAGGAAAAGGAAGTCTAAACCCACCGTATGTTACGGATTGATGCGAGGTGTTAGATGGCTACGCAGTTGGACATGTGGTACCGAGTAAAAAATTGAGTACGTATATAGCATATAAAAAAAGAAGAGAGTAAAAGATGACAGTAAAAGATGCATAACATTGTCTCGTACATAATTCTTTTGGGACACAACCACGAACATACTCATGGCTGTCGTGGAAAAACAAATGCTTCTAAATGGACCAGATGGACAAACACCAATTGAATGGATAAGGTTCATTGATGACATATTTTCATTATGGACCCATGGAATTGAAACACTGCATAAATTTCTCGACTACATCAACACGTTTCATCTGACAATAAAATTTGATTATACATACTCCTCCACGTCAGTTAACTTCCTTGACATCTCAATCTACATCAACAACCACAACCATTTTGAATCTGACCTTTACATTAAACCAACAGACAGAACCTTACTATTACATAACGACTCGTTACATCCAACTTCCTGCAAAAACAACATAATTTTAAACCAGGCACTAAGATATAGACGCCTTATTACTGACAACAAACGACTTCAACAAAGACTAAACCATCTGTGCGTCATACTGATTAACAGAGGGTACAAACTACATACAATAAATACTGCATTTCAACAAGCTAAACAATACACACAAATTGAATTACTCAACCAGAGAAAACAATCAACAAACAGAAACAGCCCCATATTCTCTGTCCCATACAACAACAACACCAAACACATTGGACAAATCTTACGCAAACACTGGCACATAATTGAACAAGATCCTACACTGAGCATTCTCTGGCCAGAAGCTCCTATTATGGCATATAAGAAGAATAAGAATCTTAAAGACTCTCTTGTAAGTGCCAAATTACAAACACCAACATAATAAATGACAACACAGAATACTACAATTACATACAACTTACTCATGACTACTCAGATCAACTTGCCCAACAGTTTGCCAGTCATCTATAAATGAACCTGTTTATGGTTATCCAACTCATGGGCTTACATAATTCTTCCTGAAAGAACACCACCCATCCTCCACTCCAAACAAGACATCTAGTGGACGACTCCCAAAGACAACTGGATTTACCACTGATATGCGTACACCAAATAAATCAGGCCCATATACCTCCAAGGCAACTTGGGATTAGCAACCTACAACCTCACAACAGATCCTTGCTGACAAAAACTCTGTACCAAATACTGGAGGCCAACCTTGAAGCTGCCTAACCGCACTTAGACACTGCGTTTCGCAATTTTTGTGAACATATCTCATTAATTGTATACTCACTTGTAAATATAGTTCCATGTAACTGCTACATACACTATCATCTCGTGAGATGACACTTTTGTAACACTTCTCGTGCAATTTGCACATCCGAATCTTCTTAATACATACTTCCTTCCTCTACAATAAACACAACAACACTGCCCTTCTACATAACACCCTTTCGCAGAACTACGTTGACGTATCCATTACGCAGCAAAATACAACATCCATTCGCAGAACGACGCCGACATATTCATTCCTTTGTAGTATATAGAACAAATTAAAAGGGCATCCCACCCCTACGGCTATCCCCCTACGACCCCTACCACCAAAACTCTCCCCACACTTCACGCAACCACTACCGCGCGCTACATGTCCACTGGGAACGAACAACTCTACCTATTATATATTCACGTCACAACCTTACCCCGATCTCATTTACTGCTAACCGATCGGCGCATACACAGTGTAAACGAATATAAAACAGCGACCTTCTTAGTCTCATACGATGGCACGACGCGTTGGATTATCCAAGCTACAGAACAATTTTGGTAAGCAGATACTTTTTCTCTACACTATTATTATACTCTATACTGATTTCTCTGTCTTCCGACTGGAAAACATCGACTCCCAACCCCAAATCCCTGCTGAAGAGGCCACCATAGAAGGCCGAAACGTACGTCCAGGGTTGTGTCCCAAAAGAATTATGCACGAGACAATGTTATGCATCTTTTACTGTCATCTTTTACTCTCTTCTTTTTTATATGCTATATACGTACTCAATTTTTTACTCGGTACCACATGTCCAACTGCGTAGCCATCTAACACCTCGCATCAATCCGTAACATACGGTGGATTTAGACTTCCCTTTCCCACTAGCTGGCAATTTTATCATTTTTACCACACTTATATGGGCCCTACATCGAATCTGA
The DNA here is from genome assembly GCA_030142905.1 of Heliopora coerulea. Taxonomy (NCBI): domain Eukaryota; kingdom Metazoa; phylum Cnidaria; class Anthozoa; order Scleralcyonacea; family Helioporidae; genus Heliopora; species Heliopora coerulea. The sequence continues at coordinate 9,414 of JASJOG010000125.1, read as the reverse complement.
GACCAAGACTCATACATATTCTATCGATTCTCATGGCATACCCTTATGTGTAGCCATCCCACGCGTGTTATAGCCCGAGGCTGTAGGCGCATTATATTATCACAATGTTACTCTCACTCATTAAATTATCACATTTACATAACTATAACACCAGTGTGGTTCAAATTACCTACTCCAAAACCATAAAAAACTTGCAATATAGTAACAATAAAAACAACAAGAAGAGCAACTTTAACAGAAGCAGCAACAGTGACAACAACACTTACAAAAATTTAGTGTCATTTCATAATGAAAAGCGTATCGAATTGAACAATGTCACATACGAAATTGGAATATTTTCACATATGAAATATCTAAGTAGTAAGTGAAATGAATTGTTTCAAAATTTCACCTATGAAATCGTGTGTTTGAAATGTGTATTTCACATTTAAAATGGAACATTGAAATGCAAAAATTAATTTCACAAACGGAATTGAAACGATTCACATATGAAATATTATTTTTATATGTAAAATTCCATGTGAAATTTTTGAGAGGCAACAGCAATTGCAATAACCATAACAAAACTAACAAATGACAATGACAATATCGATGAAAAAGAACGAAAGTCGAAAATTTCTAATCTTTTGCTCCTCATTTATTATGCGGACAGCTATGAGAGAGCGAGTATCAAAAGATTAACTCTATGTAGACAGGGTTTTTTTCTTATATGTTAGGGTTGGGAGAGAGGGGGGAGAAAATTCCGCGCCACTGATACCTCTAAAACTGTCGGCCGTATGATAATGAGATTTTCACAAGATGGTGGTGTGATAAATCCAAGTGCACGTGACAATTCTGTTGTCATGCATGCAAATTTTGACGTCATTGTCACGTAATCAATTCTAAAAATTTTGAAATGTAAGGACTTCAAAAATTTCTTTTTTCAGAATTATTTCTTACTTTTCTTTTAACAAAGTGAAATTATCATATTAACGCATTGGTTTCTCCTTACCGGGACCTACTTGTTTTGTTTAAATTAGATATTGTAGTTAAATGAAAAACTGCAATTGAATTACCAGTTTTAGCAATGTGTTTTCATGAAACAAAAATTTCAAAAGATCATAAAATTGACCCAAAAATACTCCTATTGTTTCCAAGGATGTTTGACGTTACTGTAACAATAAACACATCTCCATAAATAAAAATATTCAATATTCCATAGAAGCCACCATCATGGATTACCTACAATACTAATTGGTAATTTTGGCTAAAATAAAAACGTTTTGTTTCAGTCCTGTAAGATTTGAAAGGCAAAAAGAAAATATAATGAAGAGAAAACCCTCAAGAAAACGCCGACCAAAGTTAGTGTTACTAGGTATTCTAAAATACTCTATAACATTTTTTAGGCTGAATGGTTTTTCACTGTTTACCTTAACCATAAAGCTATGTAATTTTTAAGAAAGTTTATAAAACTTCAGCTCAACAATTTTGTTTATATTCCACATCGCTCGGTCTCCTTTGTTCTTTTGGGACGAGCATATTCAATGTCCCCTGTCAATTAACTGTCTAAAAAGCTGGTGGCAATTTCTATCAGTAAACGGGGAATGCAGGGTCATGAAGGAAAAAAGGAAAAAACCCGTTATAATAATCAATTCATATTCCCCTCTAATATTCTCTCCAATATTCCCCTTTGATATTTCCCCCAAATATTCCACTGTAATATTTCCTGTGCCACTCCTTATCTTCTTTCTAATTTATAAAAAGTAGGGACCATCAAGTATACTTCACCAATACAAATTTTAACAAGCCTTATAAACACGTGGAACACATCTCACATTTTAAATACAACTAAGCAGTTGCTTAAATTGAAAGCTCATGATTTAGCTTGGGAAACGCTATCGTCCACCTTAAATGCCTTTGTTGCTGACGATTCGTAAAGTAGTCCTCGCTCTTTTGTAAAACGTCTGAAACAGACTATATATCTTTTGAACTAGTCCTTTGGTAGGTAAGAATAGAACTTATATACTTATGACCTGTTCAGTCTCATTCGATTTGACATTAATAATGTCTTTCGACTCACCACTCATGTTTACCCAGTTCTAGTACAATAAGCTAACCAAACTAATAACTTTTCAATTTAAATATATCTTATCAAAATCCTACTACTGATGTTCGTAAATCTATTGTAATATTTCAGCGCTTGAGACGCGCATTTTGAAAAGTCCTCAAAATAAAAGCATCACTTTGCAATTGTCTATCAAATAAACCTCGTCCTTGTGGAATATAAGTAAGCAATTTTGAGGCCCTTCGGACATATGTCATTCATTCATTTCTGGCTATACCCCCAGTGAATAAATCACATATTCCGTCGTTGCCTCAAAACAACCTACACTTGCTATTGAGATTTAAACATTTCAATTCTTGACGGAAACTTTCTTCATACTAGTCTAGATAGGATCGAGGAATGTGATGTATGTCATACCAAACAATTATGGTTGTAGAAAAGAATAGGATGGATTCGGGTTCTTCATGTTAAGAAAAAAGCGTCACTTAGTCAACATATGGCGGTACCATTCTTACTTTTTTCAGCTTTGACTCTCGGTTGCAATTTTATTGTACGAAACATCTTACCTATTCCTTGTGTATGACCAACCAAAATGAATCTGCGAATCTGGGTCAATTTTTACTTAACCATTGTTTTAAATCCAAGCTATAACACTTGCTTCGTTGGTTACAAGTATAAAGAGAAGTTCTCTTTTTTCTGGAACACTATTCCCACCTCACATATATTTTTTAGAATGGATAAAATGAGTGCAATGGCTATCTCATTAAAACCAACTAAAATTTGATTAAATTATACGTCTAAATTACCAGCTACCGTAGATCGTCAACAAATCCTTTTCCTGGATTGTCAATGAATTTAATAAGATTTAGAACAAGGGACCGTTGGTCCTGAGTATTAATGAAATTTTAACTCATTTGCATGGGATCAATCTAATCTTCTCAACCAGCTTCCATAGAATGGTAGCGATTTGTTTTTTCACACTGGTAGCCAGTCAAATTAATAAAGCTTCCATCTAGCAGCTGGCTATCCAACGGTCTTCCATAATAAATTAATGCTTAATTTATTTCCATAAAAAGTTAATGTACTTTGCCCTACAGGCTGCCGTATTTCGTTAGATGCCAGTTCTCGTTTGATAACCAATCGGTCGTGGGTCAAACTAATGAGGTTTATATCTCGTATCGAAGTAGCTGGTCTTCGCACGTATCACTTAACTCTTAACTCATTTCCATGTACAATTAATGCACTCTACTCTACCGGCTGCCATATTTCGTAAGCCGATGGTTCCCGTACTGTAGCCGGTTGGTCAAATTACATAGGTTTATATCCAATTGCCGGTGGTTTTGCCTATTATTAAGTTCGTATTATTAACTTTTGACGAATAAATCCTAGATTACGATTTGTTATAAAAAAAAAATTAGAAATCACAACTAAATCGTGTAACCGTGCAAGGATATTAAGTCAAACTATGATTTACTTCATCCTGCTAAATCGTTCATTAGAACTGAGGGTCCTTATTATGTTTTTTGTGGAGTTTCTCTATGAATTAATGACGAAACTACCTTGGATTCATTGTTTGGTTGAGTAACGAAGATGAAAAATTATGGTGCATGTATTAAGCCCTTGTTATTCTTGTGGGTTTTTTAAAAGGTCTTGCATACGAACAGGTTTTATGAACTAACGAAAATTATTGGCAAGCCCTGATTAGTTATTACCCTATTCTGGATTAGAGTATTAAAACACGGAAAATTTCCTCCGAAAAGTGTATTGAATTTTGTGCTGCACGTTCAGTCTTATTATTTCATAAACAAATATGTAATGGTTTTGTGTGTTTGAATACTGTGATTTAAATATTTTGGTCGTTGCTTGACTTTAAAATAAGTAAGAAAAAGGTCGCTTGTTTATTTTTCCTTTTCACCACGTTTAAGTAAAAACTTGTCCCTGATTAGCAGTGGATGGTTTTCGTGAAAATTGGTCACTTCATCAATCTGTTAACAAAGTTTATTCCTTTTTAAGTGCTATTTTTCCCATCTCGCAACATTCGGCATGTTTGAATCACAGAACCCGAGTACGAAAATCCATTTGGTATTTCTAAAATGACAAGTAGATGATTAGCAAACATCGCCTGTGTATCTGCTTTAGTAGACGGTGTGTACTGAGAGATACAGAGATTCTGCTCATAACGTAATGATAATAACGAGAAAGGAAAGTCTTGGGTTTTTCCTGATGTAGAAGCACATTAAGAGCGACCGTTAATGGGCAGTAACGGGAATACAAGTTGTAAAAACGATTTAGCCAGCAAGAATTTAAATATATGTAAAAATATACAGAATTTAAATATACAAAAAACAGTATTTACATTCATTTATTGTGTTTATATTAATTAAAAAATGGCCCGAATCGAAATAAAGGGTAACGGAACACTTTGTCGCTTTTACACAATTGTGAATAAATGTCTGTAGATGAAGAAAAGACGCTTGCATTGAAATGAATAAGGAATTTCTCTACTAGAGATAGGCTTATGAATGTGTTAATTGACTTAACTTTGGAGCGAACATATTCCAATACGTATTAAAATATAAAATTAATGTGCTAAGTGACGTTGAAGAAAAAGATGAACATAAGTAAGAATCGCCACTTTGATTCAACTGTCGTTCTTCTTCGCAGTTTGTTCTCACAGTAGGGTACCTCGATGGGATGTTGCAGTGGACATGAAATCTTTAGACAGGACTTTTCAAAAGCCCTGACGATTCCATCTGGATTAAGACGAAGAGAGATTTGATCACGTTCCAGTTTCCAATCCACAACTTTAGCTTCCACGTTTGTTTACCCATTTAAGATTCCGTGATGTCACTTACGAGAATTATTTCTTTGAAATTTAATGATATTCGAATACGCATCATAGCGCAGTAATTATGAAATGATAAAAGATAAAAAGATCACATGGTCTGACAGTGGACAATATACAGACAAACCTACAAGAAGTCAATTGTACCCATCCAGGCTTTGCCAGTGAACAACGGAGCCGAATGCATGTGAAGACGTAACATCCTTGACGCACGTATGTTGATGTAAGGCTAAGGAAAGTAGTGTACCTGAGGAAGTCGTGAAAACAGCAGTGGTCTAGCTGGAGAATGAGACTGCCTCGTACTTGACTTGTCATATAGCAAGGCGAGTGAAACGCCATTGAGGAAAGTTGAAGGTTATTAGACTTGATGGAAAAAAGATCATAGTCTTTTCACAGTCTTTTCGTGAAATTTACATGGAAATGCATAGTACGTAAATCATGGGCGGATCTAAGGTTAATTTTGACCAGTTTGTGACACTTCTGGGAGGGTCTGTAAGCATACCCCCGGGAAAATTTTGATTTGGAGAATCTTTATTATACTCAAGAAATTACAGGAAATGCAATTTTGCTGCATATATACTAGAGTTTATAATTATGTGCAAAAATTTTGAATTAAGTATATGCTTCCTGGGCATTTGGGATTATAGTTCTGTACCAATAGAAGCAATGACAATGTGGAGGAGTTGAGATAACCATGGACTGTAGCCACAGTTAACCTGGTACTTGAGTGTTGCATCTTAACTGTGCATTCTATCATGTCCCATTTTACATGTATGTCAATCTACCTTAATTCATCCTGACCCACCCCACCTCATCCTTTTACATTTTCAGGCAAGATTTTGCTTAGTTCAAATATAATACTGTAAGTCATTGCTTGTTAACTATATTTACACTCTTTATTAAGAAGAAATATTAACAAGTTGACTACATAAAAATAAATGCTGGTTACTCTATATGGAATATATCAAAACTTTTAAATGAAAAAAGAATTATTAATCATCTGAAGAAACAACATCAAGTAGACGCATTCTTCTTGGATGTGCTATAGCAAAGTTATCAATGATGGCATCAACATCAAGATTTATATGCCTGTGAACATGCATTAATGCCAAGCTAGTTAGTCTCTCATTTGTCATGGATGATCTTAACCATGTTTTTAGCCTTCTTAATGCAGAAATTGACCTTTCACATGAGCAAGTAGTGGCTGGAACAAATGCCAATGTATTTAGTATTACATTTATATTTGGGTAGAAATCTTTATCAACAAGCAAAAGTGTTTCTGATATCTTGTCTGGAATTGTACAGTCATCCAAACTTGATTCTCTTAACCATCTGGCTTCCCACATTTCAAGCTCTGCACCAAGTCCTTCAATGTTTGGTAAGTCATTTTTATAAAAATCCACAAATCTTTGAAGTTAATTTTTCCAAGGTTTTTTGGCTTTCACCAATGTCAACATCCCACTTGGAACAATACAAAATCCTTCATAAATCACCATAGAGTTATTGCCAAACTTGTCTTCCAATGATGTAATAAGATGGGCCAGAAAATTCTCTGTTAGATTCATACGATAATAAACTTCAGTTGTTGATACCAGGAGAATTAGCACTGTGGATCTGTTGGGTCACAATTCTGAGCATGGATGGGGTCTCACCAACACTTGCAGCCATTTCAACTGCCTGTTTGTAAAGTTTCTGATGCTCCACATTAATGTCAGAACGGAAGGTTGTACACTTTTCTATAATTAAGTTTACTTCTGATTTTACATGAAGAAGATCCATCTCAGCTCGTTGTAGTAAAACTGTAGCTTGTTTTGTGAAGCCAATTAGCCTACTTACAACTTTCAAAGCAATAACAAACTCAAATCCAGCTAATTTCGTATTCAGTCCTGCAGCCAATGAGACAGTATTATGGTTCCAAACCCCATTATCTTCCCCTCTCCTGTTAAATCTAATATTTTCTATTGTTTTCATTACTGGCACATACAGTTCAATTGTTCTCTCTAAAACATCTATTCTTTCTATCCACCTAGTCCTACATACATCCTTTAAAATAAAGTGATTTGAACCAGGCAAATACTTTTTGACATTTTCAATCAGGTAGTCTTGCCGTTTAGGGGATAAATTAAAGAAATCAGCAATAGCTTTGCAATTATCCATCATTTCCCTTACAATATAATCAGAGCATGAAGAAGCAATGCACAGATTCAACCGATGACTTGAACAGTGTATATAGACAGCCTTACTTAAATCAGACCTAATTAAAGCTGCTGTACCTTTGTTAATGCCTGCCATTGCACCAGCTCCATCATAGCCCTATCCTCTACACAAACCAAGGTCTAAACCAAAGCTTTTAATTGCTTTCAGAATTTCATCTTTGATACCACTTCCGGTGCAACCACAAGACAAGTGAAAGAAACCTATAAATGCTTCCCTTATAACCCTATCCACATCAACATATCTTAAGACAATTGATAGCTGTTCTATGAGATATCTGCTGCCTCATCAGCCAATATACTATAAAACCTAGAGCCAGTATTAATATCATTAATGATATTTTCTCGAATAAACTTTGCACAGGCTTCAATCAGTTGATTCTGTGTTATTTTAGAAAGATAAGTTTTATTTCTCTTTATGTTTTCTAAATGTCCTTTCAATTTCACATCACCAGCATCAACTCTAAAATCTACCAAGGCTCTGAAATTCCCCTGTTGCTTACAATCATTTTTGGAATCATTGCGGTGACCTCTTAAACCTTGGTTTGTTTGCCCACAATATATAGCACACTTTAGAATTGGTGCAAGTCTTTCACGATTTTCTTGTATTCGCCTTGCTCTTTGCACTAACAACTGCTGATCAATATCTAAGCTCCTTTGCCTTTGCATGGAGACCTTGAAGATTTGCAAGTCTTGAACACTGTGTTTATGCATTCTTGAATGTGTCTGATGAGCAGCAAACTTACTGACTGCACTTGTCCAAAGAATTAAAGGACTTTTCAGAGTTATTTCGAGCTTTTCAGAGTTATTTCCAAAAAGAAAGCAAGGCAAACAGAAAGCCCCATCGTACATCCGGCTGTAACGCAGCCATGGATATATTCTAAGTCATTCATGCCTGAAAGACCTCTGACTCATTTTCTTACCTTCTGCAGTTTTGGGAACGCTATAAGAAGGATCTGGGTTCCAACATTTAAGAATTAAGTCATACTTTTGATTGTTAGTCAGACATTAAGCATTTGGAAAGGCGTATACACCAACATCAAAAGGGCTACATTCGGTAGCCGGAATACCTCGTCTGCTGGGTCCATGAGTAGCTATTGACGTCGTATTAGACCTTTCACGACCGCTCCCGTTTGAAGATGTTGGCAGTTCTTCACCTCCAGATTCACGAGGGCCAGGATTCTTCTCGACGTCAACAGAGATGTCAACATTTGAAGCGGACGGACAGTAACTAGATGTCGTATTGGAATAATATAAATATCTTCAGCTAAAATATTTTATCCGGTATCTGACATAAGAACATTGTGGACAAAGCAGTAACTGCAATTTTTTTGACATTGCAATGGGGTACATGTAGCCACGAGTGTCAATCTGTGCGTTACTTGAATTCCTTCAAGTTTAACACAGTGTGGATTAGAACAAACGTGATAGTTTGTTGAACTAGATTGCAGCAATCTCATCCACAAGTCTGTACTAAACGTTACAAAAAAATGCACTGGAAAGGCGAGAGAAAGTTTACCGTTATCTCGTACATCTTGTATTTCTCCAGAGAAGACCGAATTTGGTGGAATTACTGAACAGACCTATGTTTAGGAGACAGCTGATAAAAAGCAACGTGTCAAAAGTCAGATAATATACAACACAAAGCTGACTTGGATCTGATAAAAGAAAATCACATGAAAGGAAATCCTTTTTGTAAGCCCTGGGATAGAGGCAACTCATTCAGGGGCGTATAACCAAATTTGTTGACCCTTATAAGATCTCAATAAAAAATGAATTCGGTGAAGGCTGCAATTCATGCCGTACCATTTGCCTGTAGCAAATAATTTGGTCCAACACCTTAAATTAACCTATCTTGACTTCTTTTGAACGACAATTACCTGCTTGTTTCATTTTGCAGAAAAAAAAAACTAGACATAAGAATGGCATACTGTAACGAGGTTTTGTTTACTGGGGAAAGCTGAAGTTTAAAATTTTGAAGGCTAAAATAAGAGTTTTTTAATTTTCTATGAAATTTACCTCTGTTGAACTTTTGTAGTGAATATTTGTAAGTCTAATTAACGGTAATGACGGAGAGGAATTTTTTGTTTTTTTCGTACGTACGAAATCCTCAGGCAAATACTTTTGCCGCACCGATCTCACGGTCGATTTAAAAGTAATCAATATTTTGCATACATCATTCCGTGAAGGTCCGAGGTCGTACAAATTCTGTCTGTACCCACGTCTGTTTAGAAATTTTAATTGAACACATGGCATGTTTTGTATTTCAGGATCATCAAGTGTCGTGCGAGCGTGACGACCTTGGAAGCCAT
>JASJOG010000124.1:872500-1026367 GCA_030142905.1 Heliopora coerulea | reverse complement strand
AAAGTTAATGGGGCAAATAAACACGATTCTGAACTGCAGCAGAGTTCCGTTTCAAAAATTTATCCACTAACATGTCGACCGTGGTTGGACGTTTGAAACCCGTTTGGTTCTTTAGTTGCTGAGGCAATTACGTTTGACCGGTATTTTGCACCTCCCATTGCACCTCTACGACAGTAACGTGAACCTGTGTCTTATTTCTTTTATTTGGAATTTCTTGCTCATTTGTGTTAAAGTCTCATTTGCTGTGCTATTGCGTTCATTACTTTTGATTGAATATTTTCCAGCAATGCACGCTAGCTAAACATCATAGTTACGAACATTGGGAATTTGAAAATATATCCAAGTTGGATTCTTTCTTCATATTACTGTATAGCTCTTACTTCTGAAAATATATATTTCTGAATTTGGCTAGACAGTGATTCAGATTTCAAGAACTAATTTGGATTTAATTGTTTTTAACCTCTGAAAAGTTTTTTCTTGGTAACAAAGGAGGTCGTAGTTATATAAAATCTTCATAAACGATGGCCAGAAAGTAGTAGCATTTTTAAATCAAAATTCTACTTGATAACCAAATAACTTCATGCTGGTCAAGTTGTTGTTACGATTGCGACCATTTATGAGTGATATCGGGTTTCTGGCCTGGATGTCTTCTCTTTGCAATTATATTCTGAATGGACGTCGATTATTTTAGATGGTACTTGAATCTTTCTGTAAATTAACTGGCTCATGTATAATATGATGAAAAACCTGTGTTATATTAACGTTTCATCATGAGCAAGATTGTGGACATTGTACGATTTCGTAAATATCTTTCCTATTTTGTGCTATTTTGCTTATATTCACCAGCTAGTTAATTTTCTTGAAATAAAACAACGGACGTCGACCAAATTAATGATTGGAATTTTTGTATCGACGTGGCATCGACGTCGAAATTTCAAGGCCGATTTGATTTGGGTTATTGACCTGTTATTCGACGTAGTTTCATGGTCGGTGAACAAGGTCGAATCGAGATCTTAATTCTTACCCGCTCGGTTCATGATACAGGGGTGGATCTAGTATAGTTCAACTAGTTTCCGGAAACTAGTCTATGCGTTAATTCTGTTCTAAGTGGCGGAAGGTGCGTGTGTAAAGCGTTCAATCATACTGAAACGACAGGTTTCGTGGGAAACTAGTCAAATTTTACTATGATTGGCTGATTCTAATAATTCAATTAGAGTGAACTAATCAAAACCGCCTCCTATTGGCTAAAGGCGCCCAAGCAATTACAGTGAACTAGTCAGAACTGCCTGCTATTGGCTAATCGCCTAAATCCCAATTAGGGTGAACTAGTCGTGAACTAGTGGAAAAGTATAAGTAGACATGGCGTCGCAGAGGTAGCACGTTTGTGGGGTGGACGATTGTTTACGTAAGGAATTGGATTTGTTTATCGAGCGACGAACCGGTTTTAAGCTACATGAAAATTATATTTATCCACAATATCGGGAAAGCAGACCCACCGTGCGCCGAGCCGCACGTATTTCATCAAGCGCCAGCTTGAAGTCATGCGGAAAGCTATGAAAGTTCAGAGTAGAATGGCCGACTAGTTACCCTTGGCTGGTTTACTCAAGGTACATTAATGAAGTCTTTTGTCGACCATGATTTGGAAATGCGTGTGAGAAGAGTGCCAGTTAGCTCAGTAGGTAATTAGGAGCATCATTTAGGTTGTGGACGGCTGCTAATTTTGCATTTGCCGCCTACATGTCGATCTGACGATGGACTAAGATAAATTTGAACTTCTTAACATTCCTGTTGATCATTCTGCTGTTCGGCAGAGCTGATTTTGGATTTGATAATCTTCGTGCTTGTTAATCTTCACCAGTACTAAGATTACCATGAACGGATTAAATTTCCCGCCTTCAATTTTGCTGCTGGACTAAAATGATTTTGTATTTCTCCGCCAACCTAATTAATCTGCTGCTTGACTAAGATAATTTTGAGGTGATTTTGGATTTATTGGCCTTCCCACTTGTCAATCTGATGATGAACTAAGAGAATTTGAACTTGTTAACATTCCTGTCGGCCTTTCTACTCCTGGACTGCGTTGAGTTTGGATTTATTAACCTGGCTGCTGGTTAGTATGCTGCTAAGTTAAGAAATCTTGATAATCCTCTTACTTCCTCCCATTCTACCTCTGGAGGGACATAATTTTGAACTTACCTAAATAACCATCTTGCCTGCCAGTTTGCTGTCAGAGTAAGATAATTTTTATGCTGGACCAAAACAATTTTTAGTCAATCAACCTTTCTGACATAAGGCATTCTGATATTATGGGGTTGGATTTTTTAATATTTAATGTATTCAGTGAAGGTGTGCGACCAATTATTTATGTTTTGTCAAGGAACACCAATTTTTAAAATATTTACCTTGAGCAAAATCTTTGTTTAATACCAACATATTTTATGAGGTTCTAACCCATCATGGCGCAAGGATACACATTAGAATTTCATTTTGGCTAACTCCAGACAATTTTATTTGGTAAAGGGGATATCTGCTCCTTAATGGGTTGTTTATCAGGTAAATAAGGACTTAAAGTGAGACAGGCAAGTAACATACCTGTAAAATAGTTGATGCAATAATGTACAGCCTGTCAGTGCACTACTATGCTTGCGACAGACTACTTTTATCACTTGCATGCCATACAGCTTTTTACTAAATGGCTTTTTATTTAATGGACCCTGTAATTGGTCTTAACTCTTCAACTCATTTGCACCAGATTACGATACAGTGTCCAGTATTTGTAATAATTTCAAAATGTCTTTCAATGACAATAGTAAAACAAAAATAAATGAAATATGTGACTTTTAAAATTTTTATTCACATAATCTCAATGAAAAACAAAATTACAGTTTAGAGAAAACTTAAATTTTAAAAATTTTTTGAGGGAAGCAGCCCCTAGCCCCCCTCTCCTCATAGCATCTTTGGTATCTGGAAACTGATCACATAATTTCCTTGATCCACCCCTGATGATATGTGATAGATTGTGAGATCTGTACGAAATGGGAGGATAATCCTTGTGCGAAAACGGGTCACCTTCGCTGAGGACCAAATCTTGAAGGGGTCTTAATCCATAACTTTGGCGTAAAACGTCACGGTGGTTACGCGTGTTTGTTGATTAGAAAACTCGGACAAACACTGCAATACAACGGCTTTCTAACTAACAATTGTTGCCTGTAGAGGGTGTTCTTGGAGAACGTTACAAGGCGCCTGCGTTAAGTAACGAAAAATACAAATACAAATGAGTAATTTTCGCTCTCATTTTGGGCATTAAGTTTAATTAGAAACTAGAGCGATTAATGCTAGCTTATCACCGATGTCATGATCGGTTTGTGTGTTTCACAGATAGCTGCATGTAAGCTACCATATTATTGGGAAAAATACCTTCACCATAGTACAAATTACCGAGATTCTTCCCGCCGTCCAAGAAGTGCAGAAAACGTAAATAATATCAAATGTCGTTTGATTGAAACTTTCAGTCCTTGTAGACGAAAGTGACGTAAAATAATTATTTTAAACCTGATGTTTGCCTTATCGAATTATAACTGTGTTGATCGATTAAATCAATCATTTAGTTCGGATGTGTTCCTAATCCAGCGGCAGCTATCGACCTTTTAATATTGGTTACTGCTAACGTGCCTGAAGTAAGAAAATTGAACGCGGCCGTAACTACTGATCTTTATGAGGACCAAACTCACGTATCGTCCTTGTCAGCTTGATAAGGTATCATATTTCCCTGGAATGTAGTACCACTTTGAACATGTTGCGCATAAGAGAGTTTTGTTTACCCCTGTGTGTCATTCTTGGTGAAATATTAGGGTTGAGAAAGTTTTGTAAGACATACATTTTCACCATTTGCCTTAGTTGTGAGACAATCCTGGCTCTCCACCGTACCGTTGCCGGTAAAACGGAGACTACGTTAAGTCCGTTCGTAGCTACGCATGTAACCGGCCACGGCAGCGGTGACATGAGCTAACTTATCGTTCTTGTACCTCTTTAAAATTGTTAATCGGCGATAATATAAAGAATACTTCATCTCCACTAGCATTTCTTATGAGCAAGCATGGACACCAAAAAGACCCCCAAAGCACCAATCGGTGACACCAATCCTTTTTTGCAAAGAAATCATTTTGCAATGTTTGTCCGGGTTTTCCAGTTAATTGATACGTTGCACCACGCGTTGCATTTCGCACCAAAATGACGGATTGTTCAAATTCTAAAATGCGAGCTGTATACTGGAAATACAGAACAAAATGATAATGAAAAGGACTTTTTCCTATAAAATTGCTAGAAATGAAGTTTCGGAGGCCCAAATAGTTCGAATTTTGATAGGAAAAAAAAATGTTGGAGCTCCCTTAAATTCTGTTTAATTAAGTTAGATTTTTCCTTGTAAAAGATCTCTTCACGGAGCTGCTCGATTGCTACAGACTAGACTGGAGAAATGATGATAATGGCAAAATTAAGCAATCGTATATAAATGTTGAGAAATCGTGGTCTGTCTGGCCGGAAGCAAGAGATATTAATATTATTTCAAAAATGAGTTTCTATCGCTCATATTTTTTTTGTATTTGACGTTGGGATCACCGAAGCATCTCTAGTCCAGGAAAGTAGATGCCATGAAAAAAACGAAAGCAAAAATTCAACAGAAGGTCCGAGCTAGCCGGTTAAATTACTTTACACTGCATGCGTTTTGTTTCCTGAAGATAGTGCTCTTCTTTCCTTGCTTGCTTTTTTGTCTTGCTCCACGTTCACTTGAAGTAAACACTGTACTCTTTATTCTTTAAATTTTTTTAAAGAAATACAATGTTAATATTCAGTAAACCTAGTTTTCTTTCGATTACGATTGCATAAAAGTCGTAATCTTCTGCCTTTCGTAGAATTTTTGGGTTAAAAAAGTTTATTCTTGTTTGAAATGGAAAAAATTTTCTCATACTTAATGTATAGTAAATTAAGAAGTGTCAAATTTTTCCTTGGTTAACATTGTCGTTTCCGTAAAAATATTAGAAATAGCTGAGGTTCTCTCTGAAATATGAAAGTACTTTTCCAATTTTTCGGTGTTGGCCCAAATCTGGCACAACTGGTGGCTTTAGATTCTAATTTTAAATTTTTTAACCTTACAATTCCCATTCTAGTGGAATCTTCGTTTATGATATTACTAATGAACAGTCATTCCTTGACATCTGTTCGCCTATTCAAGATCGTCTACGTGTATGTCCTAAAGAAAAGATGCTCATTGTTGGGAACAAATCCGACTTAGAGGATCAACGAAGAGTGAATGTTAATGAGGTGAAGACGTTTGCCCAGGAAAATAATGTCACACACATCTCGTGTGATTCCAAAGAAGGTATCAACGTTGAACTGGCCTTCTATAAACTTGTGGAAGATGTTTTAAAAGACATCGACAAAGGTGAGTATTTTGATAGCAATGTAACAGCATCAATCTTTGTTCAAGAAGTCTGGTAAACACCAGTGAAACGAGCGCAAGTACGAGAGGCAAACAGTCAATTACAGAATTTAAGAAGATATTCCTCGAGGAATACACGAGGCTGAGCCAAAGCACACAAAATAAGTGCAAGCACATGCGTGAAATACGCGTGCTTCTACCTACGGTTACTTCACCCTTGGTTGACACGTTACATTTTAATAGTGTTTGCCCTCACATCGCTTCTATGAACCAGGTTTTAAGTAGGGTGGTCCACTGCGCTTTTTTTCTGGGGTAGTCGTATGACTTTTGTGTGTCTATGAAAATAAATACACTGATACATTCACAAAGCCGCAATCTTTTTTTGACAATTTACCAGGTCTGGTTATTAAGTCGCAAAACTCTCCTTCCGAAAACATTTACTGCTCCATTGTATGCTGAAGTGAAAACTGTGATTTTTTTTTTCAGAAATTAAGTTTTGTTCCGAGTTACTTAACCTAGAAAAACTTCTCAACAATGGTTATCCTGAAATTTTACTTGACCGCTGCATTAGAGTTTTTGTCGATAAACTGTTCAGTCCGCCCACGCGAAATTGAAACATACCTGATAAAACCGTCCTCAACTTTTCGCTCCCTTTCACAGGTTCACATTCTTTACAAATCCGAATTCAAATTGTGAAATTATGTTCCTCTGCCTTCCCACACGTTACTGTACGTGTCATATTTCAGTCAGACAGACGACGGTCAGATTTCTTTTCCTTCAAAGACCGAATTCCCAAGTCGATGAGATCGCGTCTCACATCCTGTTTGTCCATTTTTTTCTTAATATAGTTTGTCCCTAGCGCTTGATCTTGAGCTGCCATCATCATCCTCTCAGTTTGTTTCTCCACTGTCCCTTTTTTTAACCAATTCCAGCTATCCTTGTCCTTAATTTCTTCGGTTGTTCTCTCAAATTGACTGTGTAATGCCTTCTCCCTATGTTCTCTATTTCGCTCATATTGCTATTATTATTTATGGTTTTATTTAGCCAGTTCATATTCTGGCCATTATTCCCTCCCACCAAATATTGCTGGAAGGTAACCGAGGTACACGTGTTCCCATTGGTTCACATCAAGGCTGACGCGCTTCAACTGCACGTTCACCACTCTGGCTGTAGCACTCCGCCAAGCACTTTACTAGTTATTTTTTCCCCTCAGAGAGCCCCGTCCGCTGCATTGTACTGATTATCATAATCACACCGTCCTCATCTTCAATAATCTTCCTCACTGCTCTGGCACCACCTTCCAGTCATCCAATTATTACCGGCACCACTTCCACTCTGTACCTTCTCTTTTTTCAGGTTTCGAATGCCAGCTGCTGATACTTCTGTAACTTCGTTCTCGTCACTCTCTCGATGTTCTGCTCTTGAGTGCATAACATATCTACCAACCAGATCTCCCTCGCTTTCTCTCGCTTTCTCGTACTCCAATGTCAAGTCTGGTCTGCGTGCAGAGCTGGTCTTCCTCATCCTATGCTCCTCCTCCTCATCCTCCTTCTCCTCCTCATTATTATTATTATTATTACAATTCACACAGCACCCAGTTAAGGACAGTGGATATTATTGTTATTATTATTATTATTACAACTCGCACACCACCCAACTAAGGACAGTGGAACAATTTTCAGCCTGCTACAGGCTCCCAGCATCCCGCCAGTTAAGGCCGTAGCAGACATGGCACATTTCAGGGAACTTGTGGGGAAAGGAAATTTTACCATTAATATGGATTTAAAGAAACACCCACCGGCCAGCCCTTACTCGCCCAACTTATCCAGTCAGGAAGGAGTAAGGGATATACAGCCCTTTAAAGTCCCTGAAAGTACTCCCCAATGCGTATATCCAGTTTGACTTTAACAGTACACTCTTGCACTTCCAACCAGCTAAGGTCAGTTTAGGCGTGCCACTGCAAGGGTTAAGTCTGAATATTGTTTTATTCTTAGACTAGTGCAGATCTGTTTCAGCATTTAAGGCTGGTTCATCCTCAACCAACTAAGGTCAGGGGCATCAGCCAGCTGTACAGATTTTCTTCTAGTCCTTGGGCCGACAGGGCAGGTTTGCCAATACCTGAAGGTAGTGTACTTGCAGCTGCCAGCCAATTAAGGCAAGCTGAGGCTTTCGGCTACCTGTCTACCCGGCTGGCAAGGCAGGGACGCCACTCCCTAGGTCATCTCATCAAAGCCTGCTCGTTTTATGGAGGTCACTGGCTCCGAATCAATGTCCTGCCTACCTACTTCTGGTTTTATGTCAGAGTTCCCTTCTCCTAAATAAGTTGCCATCCAAGGCTAAAAAGTCTTATCTGCCCTTGGCTAAGGGGTTGCTGGCACTTGCCAAAGGTGTCACCCCGGACTCTGGTGGGCGGGAGCGTCCATATTCCCGTAGTAGGCTGAAGCTGTGCTTGTCCTACTCCAGTGCCCATGTTGTTATTATTATTATAATTATTATCGTCATTATCATTATCATTATTATTATTATAATTATTTTCAGGTTTTAATTTATAAACCAAAAAGCTTTCTCTTACAGTTGGTTTACTTTTTACATCTGTGTTATAGACAAACTAAAACTACTTTTATTCAATCATACATACAGTGAGAAAAATTTACATAATAGTTACCATAATTGTAAACTAACACTTATAATGAATAAAAATTGATTAAAAAATATAAAAATTTAATATAAAAATAATAATAATGATAATTATTATTAGTAGTATTTTCATTATTATTAAAATAACAGATTTATTGCCCTTGACACAGTACCAAAAATTCAGAAACTTATGATAAATTAAAAGTTATTAAGAGATATAAAAATCATTAAGATCATTAAAATTATGTGATCAAATAAAACTTAAACGACTTTTTCCGCTACTTACTTCAATGTTAGTTTGAATGGCTTGTCTTTGCGGGGATCCTCTGGCACCTCTCATACATGCCAATGCCGATCTAATGAGGGCAAATGAAAGGGAACATCGCATCCAAGCCAGAGTAGTACTGTACTCCGTCTTTCTCTTACTTGCTAGGAGCTCAACCATACGTTTGTATGCCACGGAAGTTTCTTTTTGTAACTTTCCTGTGGTTTACAATACCAGAAGTGTAAGGGAGGCATACTCAACTTCCCTGACTCTATCGGCGTATTCCCTATTCTTTGCTTGTTCGTATTTCTTGTATAGGGCTTGAATGTTGGTGGTGCGGTAGCTTGGTGCATTGGGGTCAAACACTCTGACATCAAACTGCACATTGCTGCCTACCCCACAAACCCTTAGCGCTCATACCCAATCTGGCATCTTCTTGTTATTTGGCTGATCGTGGAAGTACGTACTCTCCACTGAAAGGGTGCAAAAGAGGCTCCTTTTCCACAATGGTACAGATTTCACTCAAACAATCTGCTGTCAGATCGTGGGTTTCGTTGTGACGAGAAATCGTAAATCCTCCATGTGGACAGATCATTGCGTGGTCAGCAGAGAAACTTACACCACATATACAATAAAGCAGTACATTTCTCAGTTTCCATCCATATCTTTAGGCTGACAGCATCACGGAACTCGCCTTTATTCCGACTAAAACTCTGATCTTTCATTGGTAATGGTGGCAACCACGACGATTTAACCTTTTTCACCAAGAAGATCCATTATTCTTTGCCTCTGCATTGGTAGATTCTCTTTAATTTCTAAAACCATACTTTTGATTTGGTGATTGTTTTGTTGCCGCAGGCTGAACGTAATATTCTATATTGTGGCCTTCTAAATGATTCTGCTTCACCGATGATCATCTTCTCCAGGGGATCATTGATCTTCTTAGACGCAATAAATCATCTACTTGCTTCAAGTATTGGATTTATGATGTTAAGTTCTCCATGGCGTGTTGGTAAGGAGAGCAATTTCCTCTCTTTGGCTGAACATTGCCTTCTACCCGTCAGGGCAGGAATCAATTTTTTACTGATGGCATCTTCCAGTGGTTGAAGCAAAGCGCTTATGTTTTCATTTGTTTGCATAGTGTACCGCCATTTCCCCATGATACTTTGTGTAAATGCAGCGTATGCTGAATGGGGATATATTTCAACTATTTTTGCTAGCATTGAAATGTCCTCGACCCATTCCTCCACTTTGTTTGCCACGTCTTCACGAACAAAGGATGCTGTTCGAACGCCGAGCCGAGTAACGTCTGACCTTCAGTGGTCAACCCAATGCTTGTCCTTTGAAGAAACTTCTTAAATATAGTTCGATTTAACTGCCAGAGAGGTTTTTATTGCATTTGGGAAGTATCCAAACATAGGACTAATGTCTGTAAGATGTTGCCACCACCTTCGAAGCGCTTGGATTCATCCTGCGGCGGTAGAATCGCCTGCAAACCACACTTGTTTTACCTCCGGATCTTCTTCTCTTAATCTTCTAATCAGTAGAATAATGGTCAGGGCATACATAGCCCTTGCCAGTGCATCGCCTTGTCTTATACCCTATGTGGACGAAATCTCTGCTCCTCCATTAATAAATAATCGAATTGGTTTGCTGTAAGTGTTGTTAAGCATAGTTGATATTCACGGACATATAACCCTGATATTATGCAAAACTGCGTTTCGATTGTGTTGAAGGCATTTTCGGCATCAACCAGAAGTAAGGCCTCTGTTTCATCTAACGCTTGTATTTCTTTCATGGCATGAACGACAGCTTCACAGCCTGCTTCGTGACCAGCTCAAATTTGTATAGGACCTGCACCTGACTGGATATCTTGCCCAATCACTTTTAAGATCGATTTTACAATAATACGTCTTGAAACTTCTCCAATCCCAATTGGCCTGATTCCAGGATCTTTATTCAGTGGGATTAAACGGGATGTAACTATTACCGATACACTTTGAGGTGGAACAGATGATATACGTAAACGGCATGCCACTCTCGCCAAGGCGTTGCTTAAATCTGTGCGCTTTTAAACGAAAAACAAAAACGGCGCCATGCATGGGCATCTACGCCTGAACGACCAGCAGCTCACTGTGTTCTATTCCCTGTTTCTTTGATGGTTTCCCCGGTTATTCGTTGGAAAATGATGGCATCATAGTAAGTTTCATCGTCTTCTGTTTCTTGGAGATGTACGTCTGATGGTGGAGTCTTTCTTTCAGGATGTTTTTCTATTAATAAGTCCCTGGTGGTTTGATATGTGGTATTGCCATTTTCATCAGTCCCACGGGTACAAGGTCGTCAACAGAAACAGAAGGCCGTTGTTTGCATAAGAAACGAAACTAACAGCTTGATGAACTTTTCCTTGGAGCATCAGGCGATTAAAGGCTATCCCAATCTTATCTACCTCATTTGTTCCATTTGAATTTGATATAAGATGCTTTTGGATACATTTCCCTTCACATAATAGACTATCAATGTTATAAAACAAAGATTTTGTCTTGGTGACAAATTTCAGTATCGCTTTGAAAAACGTCTTAACCATGGTGAATGGTTATACAAGACAATTCTGAAAATGTTTCCTTCTGACCAAAGTTTCTGCCGCCACTTTTAATTGCGAAAGAATTTTAATTTTACGCCAAACAAAGAGAAAGAATAATTTTCAATTCCTACTGTAGTCCCAACGTCTTTGTTCTACGAACTGAGTTGCTGAGACCGGAGCATATCCACGTTTTTATAAGGATGTAGACAACAACTTGGAATACAGTAAGGTTTTGATTGCTTTTAACAATTATCGTTTAGTTTTGTTACTAAGTTAGGCAACTAGCTTGAATTGCTTGAACGTTTTTAAAAAAAAAAAAAATAAATACAAACAATTTTCTCCAACAAACTGTAAAATGTAAATTCAAGAAACAGATTACATTCACCCAAAATAATTGATATTCATCCGTGACAGAAACGTGGTTCGAGCAGAGGGACTTACGATTATGTGGTAATTTGCTTTTTGAGAACTGACGTAATGAAATTCTAAGATAGATGAATGATCGTCAAGCCCTTTACTCAGAAGAACGATTTCTGAGCCCCAGACGAGGATCGAACCCGCAACCTTCCGATGACCGGTGAGACGCTCTAACCATCGAGCTACCAAGATTCAGATCGTGAGCTAAGGTGCAAGTTCGATATATATGTGCGACCTAAGCGGAAGCCACTATATATTAGTAATGATTGGTGCAGTTTTCATATTTTAGAAACGTGAGAGCTTGGATATATCTCAAGATAGATGAATGATCGTCAATCCCTATGCTAGTTTTTCTGAGTATAGGGCTTGACGATCATTCATCTATGTTAAGATATATCGAAGCTCTCACGTTTCTAAAATATAATGAAATCCCACGAAATCGGCAACATACGGCGATCGACACCCGCTCGACGAAAACCTTGGACTTTATCCAGTGGAGTAGCCAGGATTTAACTTCCATGTGGGCACAAGAAAGGCACGGTTCTATAATTTTTGAAGTTTATGATGTCGAATGTGCAATATGTTTGAAAAATTTGCCCGAGAAAAAATGCTTTTTCCTCTCGTAACACTTCGGTTCTTATTTTGGGAAATGTGGGAGCTTGGAGATATCTTGAATGCTAGATGAACGTTCGTCAAGCTTTATCCTCTGAATACGATTTCTGAACCCCAGACGGGGATCGAACCCACAACCTTCTGATGACCAGTGAGACGCTCTAACCATTGAGCTGCCAAGACTCAAAGGTGAGCTGACTCCAAGACTCAGATAGTGAACTGGTAATCAGGTCTCATTTATGTCGAGCTCATTTATGTCATTAGGTCTCACATATGTCGAACTTGCAGCTTAGGTTACTATGTGAGTCTTGGTAGCTCAATGGTTAGACCGTCTCACCGGTCATCAGAAGGTTGCGGGTTCGATCCCCCGCTGGGGTTCAGAAATCGTTTTCTGAAGAGAGAGCTTGACAAACGTTCTTATGACATTCAACTGCGGTTCTTCGCTGCTAGTCTCGGTATTACCACTTTCTGCCGAATCTATTCTTTTCTAGTTAGGACTAACTTGAATTTCACAAATTGAAAAATCGAACAAAGACAGTTACACTTTTAAATCAACTCCTTCTGCGATACGCTTTAGCGGCAACTGTCCAAAACATTAGTCGGAACCCACTCGCAACCATCGAAACTTGAGCGTGTTGATATAATCCGATTTCAGGCAAAATGTCCAGTTACATATTAATTTATACGTTGTTTTAAAATCTTGGTTGTTCCTTTTAACTATCCACAAGAAATGCAACTTATCACCTGCCACATCTTTCTGCAACATTTCATCCGGGCACACGTAGGTTTCATACGGGCCTAGGCCGGGTAGGCCCGTATGTTGCTACGCCACTGGCTTTATCAACTCTATCAACTTTCTTCTCCGAAGAATAACTCGTATCACCCATTATGTGGTATACTGTAGCTATTATCGAACGCTACGCGGAGCCATTGTTGAAAAACGTAAACCGACGCACGGGGCGTTTCTCAGCTAAATAACGCGGTCGATAACCGCCAAACAGCTTCATAGCGGTTATGTTAATTTTTCGAAGCTGAGGCTTAAGTTCCTGTAGTTGACTGTTCCTCCCGCTAAATAATACTGTACTTTCATAGGCCAGTGGCCCTTCACTTTCGCTGGAAACTATCATCAACGGGCTATTTTTCGTATCAACTGTTACTCCCGCCATTTCCTCGATCTCGCACTAAACGTTTGTGGCGTGCTAGATTTTCTTCCCGGCAGTGCTCATTTCCAGGGGTTGTCATCCATGCTGGCAACCTTACCTTGTTGGAAAATATAAATTACAGGTATAAGCATATAGGGGTGTCAAACTCAAATTCACAGTGGGCCAAAATTAAAAACTGAGATAGAGTCACGGGCCAAACTCAATATTTATTGAAAAATTAATTGCAACTGATATGTAATGTTTAACCCTTTTATATAGAAACAAACTTTAGTTTTGCTTAAACACAGAATCTGGAACAAACACTTGAGAAGTTAAATTTGAAATAAAAGACATATCAGTGGTATTCATTTTTTATTTTAATAAATAAAATAAATTATGTCTCTCTCTGCATCCTTTCAAGTTCCTTTTTAAAGTAAATCTTTTTATCAAAACCAACGACAAAACAACCCAAAATAATAACTACATTCAATAAAAATCCAACTTTTCAACTGTTAACAGTCAATGCCTTGGAGTAGAAAAAGTGCATAAAGAAAATATTCAAGCTCAGTTTGCTACACTCTGATTTACTCTGCACATTGGTCTAAGCCATATACCTGGCATCTTTTCTTAGATGCAAGTTCATCAATGTCAAGGGTCAGGCTCTGAGCTGAGGAAATCCTTAAGATGGAGTGAAGGTGTTCATCAGTGAGTCGACTCCCGTGTGGCGTTTTTGTTCATCTTCATCATAGAGAACAGTTGTTCACATAGATATGTGCTGCCGAACATAGAGAGCATTTTGAGCAGCTTGGGTACGTAGTTGGGGCATTGTGTCGGGAAGGAAACATGGAAACTGCGCAGCACCCACAGAGTCATACTTTGATTTGATCGTATCACTACACTGGAGTTCAATTAGCTCCATTTGGAGGTTGGTAGGTGCGCTTTCCACGTCAATCGCAAACGGATTACTGAGCAGTTCAAATCTACGTTTCTGGGCTTCAAAGTCAGCAAATCGCCGGGTAAACTCGGTGCTGAGTACGCTGATTTTTTCAGCAAACTGTGCGCTAGGCAGCACGGCAGGAGAAATTTCCTCTTTCATGGTTTGGCAACATGGAAAAAAGCCCAAGTTTCCTTGCAGCATCTGTGTCTTCCACAGACACAACTTAGTTTTAAAGGTCCTCACTGCAGCGTACATGTCTGTGATGACGCGGCCCCGCCCCTGAAGCTGCAGGTTAAGCACATCGAGATGGCTCAGAATGTCACACAGAAATGCCAGCTCACACAGAAACTTTTTATACCTGAGCTCTGTTGTGTCTTTCCCTTTGCTTTCCATGAGCTGACAGATTTCCTCACGTAGCTCAAAACATCCGTTCAGTACTTTTCCTCGGCTTAGCCATCTCACCTCTGTGTGATAGGGCACATCTCTGTATTCCGACTCAAACTCCTCCAGAAAAGACTTGAACTGGCGGTGATTCAAACCTTTGGCTCTTATGAAGTTAACTACTCGTGTTATGGTGATCATAACATGTTCCATTTGCAGGGCTTTGTCACACAACGCTTCCTGGTGTATGATGCATTGATAAACTGTAAGCTCACCTGCATGTTCCTCCCGCATCTTCTCCCGAATCCTGCCGACCAATCCACTCTTTTGACCGCACATCGCGGGCGCACCATCTGTTGTCAGTCCCACAAGTTTACTCCAAGGCAGTTTCATTTCATTTACACATTTGGATACCTCTTCAAAGATATCTTTTCCTGCGGTTGTGCCATGCATGGATTTTAATCCTAAAAGTTCCTCTGTAACGCACAGGCTTGAGTCTACTCCACGGACGAAGAATGGCAGCTGGGCAGTATCAGACGTGTCGCTGCTCTCATCCACAGCAAGGGAGTATGCAATAAAATCTTTCACCTTTATCAGTTGTTCGTGTAGATTGGTGGAAAGCTCACATGCACGCTCAGCCACGGTGTTTCTGCTCAGGCGCACATTTAAAAATTCTTGCCTTTTATCTGGGCGCACGATGTCGCAAACTTTGACCATGCACTTTTTGACAAACTCTCCCTCAGTAAAGGGCCGGGCTGATTTTGCAATTTCTGCTGCCACGATAAAGCTAGCCTTTACAGCAGCCTCGCTTTTAGATTTTGCTTTCACGAACATAGTCTGCCGGGAAACCAGACTTCTTTTCATCTCCTCCACCTTCTGGAGCTTCTGCTTTACGTCCAGGTCCTTGTACTTCTCTTGGTGTTTCGTTTCATAGTGTCTTCTTATGTTCTATTCTTTCGTTACAGCCACGTTGGCTCCGCACACAAGACAAACAGGTCTGTCCTTTATATTCGTGAACAGATAATCTGCCTCCCACCTGTCTTGAAAGCTCCTGTTGTCCATCTTTCTTTTGGCCATTTTTGTAAAGGGGTGAAATTAATTTGCTCGAGGTGACTGGTAGTATGGTTGTTAATAACTGTCAACAGAAAAGGAAAAGCGCTTGCCGGTCTTGACTGCGCGCCAACATACTAGAAAAGCATTCTGGGATTTGTAGTATTAGCGGTGCATGCGGTGGGCCAGCTCCAATGCACATTTGATGTGATCTCGCGGGCCTGAGTTTGACATATGTGCTCCACGCAATGGTGATCTGGGGATTTTTTGATAATTACTGGGAAATCCAAGTCACACGATAATCAAAAGTTCATTCATTTATTTTTGATAAGTAAATCTTACTAAAGCTTTAGTAACTGTAAATAGTCACAACCGTCAGAACCCGCCCTGGACTCATAACCACGTTTTGGTAACGCTTCATTGATGAAAGAAGTTTTCTTCCCACTAAATGGCGAATATCTCCATGACAACACCTGATACCTTCGCGATATAAAGTTTTAATGGAGCTTATACACTAATGTGGTTTAATGAAGAGTTATTTCTGGTCCTATGTTTCCTATAATGGGAAATTTTTTGTTAAGTTTGTAACTTACGCCACACTTTTTGACGAATTAAATGTACACTTTGCAGTACCCGATATTTCCTCATGTCTACAGTTATCATTTGTCCTGTATCACTTCATCCTTTTTAGTACATAAATAATTTTGTCTTTATACCTAAATCTTCAAAGGAGGACGAAATTCCTGATCCAGAACACCTTACTGCTTACTTGTGGCGTAACCAGTTGAGGAGTTGGATGAGGCCAGTTCTTGTCTGCAAAATTTGAAACTGTTTGGCTTTGACTGAGCATGTAAACTTATCAAGACAACCGACATTGGAGAACTTGGAACTTTTTCCCTTTTATTTTTAAATTAGATCTCAAATTTCATGATTCCTTTGTATCACAAAGTTGTTGCTGAAATCTTAAAATTCCCATGTAGAGACTTGCGAAAGTTAAAATGTCTTGACCTTTTTTAAGGTCACGTAAATTTGATACCCTTTATAATTTTCTAATTTTGTGACACACTTCCTGTCCATTAAGGAATACATAACAGCGTCACTGATACTTTCTTCTAATGGGTGCGTTATTGGTAAGAGCATTAATTTAAACAATCGAGGTTTTTTCTTAGATTTAGCGAGAGAGTTTCTGTATTACACTTCATTTCAACTGGCCCTCAAAGATGGAAAGGCAAAGAATGATCGAATCCCAATTATGATAGTTGGTCAAGATGGATCTGGCAAGACATCCCTGATGAAACATCTTTTAGGACTACCATTCAATTCAAATGAGCCAAGTACTGTTGGTATAAATGTAGAAATCGTCGAGTTAACCGCAGAAAACGCAGAAGAGCCTTGGAAGACACAAAACATTCAATTTATGAATAGTAAGAGTGAAGTTGAAAAGCAAGTTGTCAAACAAGCTGCTGAGATAGTCAAGCAAGATCCATTACATTCACGGCTCCAACCAAGCATTTTCTCCAGATTTGCGGGATTATTTAAGTCCCGTGGAAATGAGCCACAATTACAAGATCACGATGCAGGTCTTTCGTACTCACGACCAACTGGTGACAAAATGTGGTCATTTATCAAAAGTGCCAAGAAGAATATACCACCTACTCGTGTCTCCGTTCATGATTTGGCTGGGCAAAGCATTTTTTATGAAACACATCAGTGTTTTCTTCAACTGGAATGCCCGTATGTTCTGACTCACGACCTGACCAAACCTCTTGACGGCCCTGCTCATCCACGATTCAAATCCAAGCTTACCGGAAAGCAAACGAATTTACCCAATTCTATACGAGTCTCTAATATGGATTATTTGTTGATGTGGTTAACAGCCTTGGACAACCTTGGAGGACGTGCTAAGAAAAAGTTCCCCGGATTTGTTCTTCCCCCAGTTTTGATTGCTCTGACCAACAGTGATCAATTTCATGGCGACCTTGATAAAATCAAGATAAGAATCAAAGAAGCTGCTCGTGAGAAAGGTAGAGGTCATGTTTTTGTTGAGCCATTCGTAATCAACAATACATCATCTGAAAGATCTGGGACGGATATTAGAAAGCTTCGAAAGCGGCTTTATGAACTATGCCAGATCATCCTTGACAGTCAGGATGACTTCCCACTTAACTGGCTAAATTTTGAAGCAGCTCTTAGCCAGATGTCCGAGAGTGAGAAGTGTATTTCTTTGCAACAAGCCAAAGAAGTCGCCGAGGTTTGCAATGTGAAGGCAGTCAACGAAGCCTTGAAATTTTTTCACCGTCTTGGAGTATTATTCCATCATACTGGATCCGATTCTGTTGTGCTGAATCCACCATGGCTGATGAAGCTTTTCACGGATGTAATCACAATCCTCGAAGACGAAAACGCCATTACGTCACCGCATATAAAGTACCTTCAGTCCAAAGGTATTTTAACGGAAGATTTCTTTCATGGCCACCCGCATGGAGAACTTCTGATGGAAATGATGACAAGATTCAGCTTAATGTGTGAATGGGAGCACAACAGAAAACCAGCCTTC
The DNA here is from genome assembly GCA_030142905.1 of Heliopora coerulea. NCBI lineage: Eukaryota > Metazoa > Cnidaria > Anthozoa > Scleralcyonacea > Helioporidae > Heliopora > Heliopora coerulea. The sequence goes on along the minus strand of JASJOG010000124.1, from coordinate 1,008,351 downwards.
TTTGTGCCACCTATCGCCCCCATTATGGCAAAAGGAGATGAAATAGAAGAGAAGCTAGCATCAAGCCCAGCTGCCCCAGTGTTCGTGACCTTTCACGACAGTCACCTTCCAATTGGCGTATATGTCCGCGTCCAGGTGAATTTGATCAACAAATTCCGAAGAAGCATAAGCATACAAGAGCCAAAGTTATTTTGCAACTACACTTTGGTCCCACTTAAATCAGATAATGGCGAATTTAACGTCCATCTCATAAAGCTGTGTGAGAAAATCAAAGTTGGCGTGGTTCCCAGAAGTGAAGTCAGTGAAGAGAACATTGGGTCCTTCCTTCGTCATCTGCGGAAATCCCTCATCAGCTGCTTCGACGAAATCAGGTCGGCTGAGTATCACTTATACTCTGAGATGAAACCTAAGCTCGCAGTCAAATGTTCTGCTTGCTTAGGAGAAAGAGAAAGATGTTATCGCCATGATAACAAGGAGTGCAAGCATGACGAGTGTGGTCATTTCTGGCCTCTAGATGAGTTGCAAGAACGACCTGAAGATCACGGGTGTCCCTATGCAAGTGATTTAGATGTCTCGACATTCTCATTGGAGCGTGTGAAACCATGGTTGCACACAGGTAACTGAGAAAGCGTAATTTTTATTTTGCATAACCAGTGGTATGTATGTCCAAGTATTGTAGAACTTGCTGCTACAGTGGAATTGAAACGAAGTGCACTTTTTAGCCCTCGTTGAAGTAAATCCCTTCTTTTCCATTACTCCTCTTTTGAGAGACTGATTTAATTAATTTAACAATGTAGAAGAGGTATTAACCCGCAAATTGTTTTGGCCTTAAACTCAAAAGCGATTAAAGCTACTGATTTGAAATTTTGTGACTTTTGGATAGGTCAACGGATATCTAAAAATTGTGTTTTCGGCATTCAGGTTTATTTTTGACAAAGTTCCACGGAAGTAATAACGTGTTATGCAGAGTGTATGACGTCACTACCACGTTTCAGCCTGATTAAAATCTAAGTTTACTATATCATCTTTCAACTTCGCAATACACAAACGTATCACATGTTCAATATTTTCGTGAAATTGGAAAGGGCATTTGAGTAATTATGCAAGTAGTCTCAAAGCTAGATGTGGGAGAGACCATAAATCTCGATCATATTTGACGGCAGCATGACTTCATAACAAGTTTAAAGAAGTATATCCTAAATATATTATAAAGTTGTGGTGCTAGGTCATGATCTCCAAGCTCCAACAGGAGCGAAAAAGCCCAATTCGAATAGGGCTAAGTAAATCAGGCGAACACAACGATGCATTCACCAGTCCATTTATGAATCCGTCCACTAATTTATCTGTTCAACTATCCATCTATCCGTCCGTCCTGTCAGTCAATTAATCATTCATTCAATGAATCAATTTGTTTATTTAGTTTGTTATTTTTTTATTTATTTAATTATTAATTGATTGATTGATGTAAAAACTGTAGAGGGTTCCAAATAGGTGAAACATAAAGTCCTGTCTGAATGTGAAAATATATTGCTTATTTATTAATTGATTAATTGATAGATTGAAAAATTGATTGATTGATTCATTCATTCATTCATTTAATTCTGAACTTCCAGAACCGTTCTCAATGTCTCCAGCTGTAGCACTAAGTGATGCTGATGTTAAATCAAATTCAGAATGTTCGGAATTAAGGAAAGGTAACAGAACCATTATTTTAAAATGTGAAGGCATATTACTTATTTACTAAATTATTCATTCATTGATTAATAGATTGATTAATAGATTGATTGATTGATTGATTGATTGGGGCTTGATAGATAGCTAGGTATCTAGGTAGCTAGCAAGGTAGATAGATAGGTAGGCAAGCCGGCAAGCAGACATGTATGTAGGTAGATTCAGGTCTTCGGCCCTTGCACTGCACTTTGTGCGTTGGCCAAGGGGATTGGGGCTAGTTTCGTAACTGCCAAGACCTTTTACGCGTATTAAAAAGTCCCATCCAAAGTCAAGTACTTTACTCAAACCACAAGAAACTGGTTAACAGAAGTTTTAAAGTTGCCTATGCCAACTTTGTTTAAATAATAAATATTCCGTTGGATAAAAGTACATTTTATTTTTAGCCGCCATGTTGTAGGCAAATGCATGTCATCTGGCGACCAATATCAACTCTTAGTTTACTTACCTAAACATTTCCCATTGTTTTCACTTGCTGAAGAGTTGACTTGCTGATATTAAAATGTCTCTTTTTCTTGTGGACTGCGTGCTAAATACACTTTTAAAGGGCGTTGTTGCGTTAATAAAGAAATTCAATCTGCTCACTCAAATTTAACCCATTACACAAAGGACATGCCAGGTTTGAAGATTAAAACACCTAATTGGCTTATTATATTTGCAGAGCCTAATAGACATTAAGGCTCTGGTTACATGCGACGAACTGATCCGGCCACCAGGCCAGCCCGGTAAACGAGCCAATTCATCTCATGTAATTATAATCAAAATAGACGAGCCCGGCAACCAGGCTAGCTTACAATCACGGAACATGCGCTTAAAGACAATCCAAGCAAAAATCCTGCTCGGCAAGCGGGCCAGCACACTTCATGTAATACCAAAACATAATCGTCCCGGCCACAGGGCTAGCCCGTTAGCCTGGCTACTTTATCTTCATATAATAAAAGCCTAAGTTTTCAAAAGTCTCTAACATACACACATAAAGAATTGATAACTTCTCAGTCATCACCAACTTGTAAACGTAGAACCAGTTGACAAGAAGCCGGGTCAATTAGAAAATTGAGAGTAAGAAATACCAAATATATCTTTTACCAACCAAGCACAGGATAAAAAAATCTTAAACGTGCTTTTAGATTGGGGAAATCTGTAAAGCTTTGTAAAATTAACGACATTCATTTCCGGCAAAGTTTAGGCAATAGTTAGCTAATCCTGCAGCATTACTAGTAACGACACTGCACACGCAAACTAACGACATTGCACCGAATCTTTGTTTTCTCCCATAAATCAGGCTCAGGCTAACACTTTTCTCCCATCAAAGTGTTATGTTAAACTCAATCACCGTTATCAGTATAGAATAAAATCAGATCTTTTATACTTCAATATTTTTCATATATTTCAGCTGAATATCTTTCTTAAGGTGACCATAGTACCTATATTGAACGTCTATTTGTCCAGCCATTTTCGATGGGATCTTAACATCTTTCTTGCAGTCCTTATTTTATTGCAACAATATAAATACACTGAACGATAGCATGTGTTTGGTGAGCTTTGGTATGGTTATCTCGGCCGTTTTCTGAAAAAAAAAAAAACATTTCGAAAAAGAAAAAGAAGAACCGGTGCAAACGTGTGTGTGAATGTACATGTGGATGTGTCTCTGTGTCAAAATGCATAAACTTTCTTCCCATGGCCAACAAATGTAGGAATGCATTTTTGTTGCCCATGATTGTCATACAATTAAAGGTCTACAGCCGTCAGTGAATATCACAATATGTGTACTTCCTTTTTCTTCACCAAGTTTCATTCTAAGGGAAGGCCTCTTGCTGGTGAGATTTCATCGTCCTATATTTTAGCAACTACCTTTTTAGGCTTTCAAAATAACTTTAATACAGTGGCGTAGCCATGTGGCTCCTGGGGAGCCAAAGCCCACTGTTATAGCTTTGCTCCGCTATAATATCTGGCCTTAATATTAACTAACAATTTTACGAGTGTCATTTAAATTGTTGAAATTTGGAGTTTCTTTTACTAGACTTGTTTCTAATTAGCTTATGCAGTTTAGTCAGTTAAATCACGTGCTCAAGAGCCTTCAGTCGTTTTGAACAACGTTGTGTTTGAACAACACCTCTTTCACCTGTTATGAACGACTTAAAGCATGAATAACATTTTCGGAGTTCTTTACTTTCCAAAGATTTTAGCTGGCATTAGAAACATTTCCGCGTCTATTAGTAACACCGATAGCACATCATTAAGGTAATTGTGAAAATTTTTCTTTTCTGGTGCAATTTCTATATCTTCTTTCCATATCATGGACTTGGATCCCTGGCTATAGTGAGGGCCGAAGTTATAAACCTAATACGAGAAAATTTTGACGAATTTTAGTCATACATCCTTACAGGGGGTGCCTCCTGATTCCCTGTAGCTCCCCCAAAATTTTTATCCTGACTACGCCACTGTGCTTTAATAACCTCTAACTGCTAACGTCATTCATTTGATAATACGTTCTGTTAAACATTATCAATTACTGAATTACTTTTCTTCTACTTTCAGTAGAACTACAAGAAGAACAAGAACCTCCATATCGTTTACAGCCTGACGAAATTGCAGAAATAGCTCGAAGAAGTCCCCACAAATGGAGGGAATTAGCCTACCAAACAAACCAATTCCAAACTCATGAGATTGAAAACATTCAATGTAACCTTGCAATTGAGGATGAAAGATCAAGAGCCCTCACCATGCTCACTGAATATAATGCAAGGGGAGGCACTAGGAGCCAGCTAGCCAAAGCACTTAAGAAGGTTGGCGAGAGCATTGTATCTCAAGAAGTGCTGCGTGGAGATTATCTCAGTACCTGTAATAAAGGTAATTGTGAAAATTTTCCTTTTCTGGTGCAATTTCTATATCTTTAAAAATTGCAATTTTGTTAAGTGTACTTTCAATATGCATTCTGTTGTCATGGTAACCAAGCATTATTTGGTTTCTTTTTGAGGGGAGAAATATTCTCTCACTATTTCAATGTGTAGCAATTGACTTCAGGGAAACTGGGTCTTAATTTAGAGGTGTGTTGAGCCAGGTACCCAGATTCAGAATTCCAGCAAACGTCCCAAACAAACCTCTCTTCGAGGAATCTCTTTACACAATCTGTTAGTTGGTAAATTCAACCAAATTCGTTTCAATCTGGTTGGAAAGTATTTTTGACAATGTCAAGAACTCAATTTTGTTCAGTCCGAAGATCTGTTGCTTGTTGAAAGCGTTCGAGAAAACCAAAAACGCAAAAAAAATCGAGTGAGGAAAGAAATTTGGCATAAAAAGTCGCGCGAACGAAGTCCAGCTTATCCGATGGAGAGGTCCTGAGTAGAAAAATGCATTTTCCATATTTAAATTTCGAACAAACTTAAGTTTTATTCGCGGAATTGTACAATATTGTGGATAACTCGCTTTTCCACAGATAAAGTTCAAGTTCGGTTATTCAAAATGAGTATGAACACTGTCCAGTTTTTGAGTATCTGCCGGGGGGGCGTCAGAGGGAAGCTGGAGGCTTGCAGTTTCCCCTTAGTCGGCAAACGTGATCTTGTCTCTGTGAAAAATCACCAATGAATCGGGGAAAGAGCTGGGGAAAAAAGTCAGGCTTCCGACAGTTTGCTTTTGTTTTATTGAAGCAGTAGAATCATCGCAAAACGCCATTTTTTCAAAGGGGATGTAGGGAATCGGAAGTTTTTGTCCTTAAACCGCGTCATGTGAAATTAATCAAAAGTAATTTACCAGAACTAGGTGTTGACTGTTGGCTTCTGTCAGCTAGCTGTCTGAGTCTGAGACCGGGTTCGGTGTTCTCTCAATAATTAATTTAATTGAGACCTCAGTACTTGTATAATAAACAAATTACATCATGGTAAATTCTTTGGAGAACTTTTTCACTTGCAGTGACACGTCGTGAAACTCGCTCGTTCATCTATAGTTTGTTTTTTAAAACATCACAACTCGTGGATCAGAACCGTGCGCAAGTATTTACCATAAAGTGATCTATGTGACTGGCTGGCAAAAGATGGTGAAAAATTATTTTGGTGGGTAAAACAGTCTAGGTTGGTCAGTGCAGGAAGCTGCAGGTTAAGAAAAGCGCCTCACTTAAAACGGTCTCGTTAAGTTACTTTTGGTCTCTCTATAGCGAGTACCCACTTGATATCATAGAAGCCATGTTCGTGTTCTTTAACGAAAGAATTTTGATCATCTGTTTTTATTTGGTACGTAAACATGCCCGCCATGTTTTTTGTTGTTCGGGTCTCTGGGAACTGAGTACATTCGCCCTATATTCTTGGCGGATGTTCCAGTAATTCTTGTCAATCAGGTTGGATGTGGTATTTCTTCCTTCAATAAATCACTTATGTCGCAAAGTACATAGTAAGGGCAGGAGTTGGCGTGGGCTGGGCGTACTCGTGGACGTATGCGTAGGCGTGGGATTGAAGGAGGAACGACGACTTCTCCTACACTCGAAATCCTCTTGTTAATTGGTCAAATATTTGATTTGCAATCCAGCTGTGTGTAACATCGCGTGTCAAATGTTATAGTAGCGCAGAACCATTAGTTGTTTTGTTTGTTTTCTTTTTTAAACTGTCATTTTGCATTACTTTGCCGAAGATGATCAGTGAGCATTTGTTAAATTGTCGGCTCATAATAAAATACAGTAACCTCTTCGGCGTTTTCAATGGAACGAGGCACATCTTCACACATGTGAATTTGTGAATGGCGTTTCGCAGCTGTGTTCATTTCACCAAGTTTCAATAATTTGTCCTCAGACCACTCTCAGTTGAAAGTGTGTAAGTGGATGAGATTTAATGATGGCCACAGGAGTAAATCCGTGCAACCAGATTGGGGAAGAAAGGATTTTTAATTTCCTAGCTGGGAATTTTAAACTCATCTTGGTCTCCTGGACTCATTTCCAACTTTCTCGGATTTATGATAGCGCAAAGATGCATCGTCAGGGCTTTGTTTCGCGACTGAACGTACGGTGGAAAACTACCAGGCCCAACACTTCTCTACCTGTGATGGGAGATGTAGTGTAGTTTTATAGTGTGATTAGGTGTTGTTTTGTCTAGTGATTACTTAGGATAAGAAAGTCTTTGATAATATTAGTTATATTAGGTCAACGTGTGAGGCACTATTATTCTTATGAACGTATTTGTTTGTAAGAGTGGCAGAAATTCAAATCTTAATCACTATTGTCCAATATCAATCACACTAACAATGCATGGAAAAAGTATTTGAAAGAATTATCTACAATCAATTTTAAAACTCAGAGACTGCGGAGCGTTTTTCATAGTGGGGTATCAAAACGTTCAGCGAAAAATCAGCGAGGAGGAAATAGGTCAAATTCCTCTTCTTACAACAAAGACGTTTGTTTACTAGTTCGATAAAGTGAGTTGATATATAACCTTTCTAAATGACCTTTTAAATAACCTCTTATAACCTCTTATAACCTTTCTAAATTTCTCGTTTCTATTCTCACACCTCTCTTAAGCAGTCCTTTTATAATTTCCGATACGTTTTCTTTCCTCGAGGAGTTACGTGCTTCTAACCTTGATACTAATAACATTTATGGCGAGCTTTGATGTTAACTCGCTTTTTACTAACGTTCCACTAGACGAGACCATTGACATTATTATTAATAAAGCTTTTAAGAATGCCACTCTTTATCATGGCTTTTCCGTTTCTCAATTACGTAAATTGTTATGTTTAGGTGTTAAGAATGGTCATTTTTTATTTAACAACTCACTCTACGAACAAGTCGATGGTGTGGCCATGGGCTCCCCGCTTGGTCCTTTATTTGCTAATATCTTCTTGGCTTTCCACGAACGTAGTTGGTTAACCAACTGCCCTCTAGAATTTAAACCTCTTTTCTTTCGTCGTTATATTGATGATTGTTTTGTTGTTTTTCGCTCTCGTAATCATGTTCGTCCTTTTCTAGATTATCTCAACTCACAGCACCCGAATATTACGTTTACTAGTGAGTTAGAAATTGATTCTACACTTCCTTTTTTGGACACTTTGATTGATCGTTCTGATGGTTTTTCAACTTCGGTTTATCGGAAACCTACTTTTACCGGTTTATTCACTAGTTTTGATAGTTTTGTTCCGTTATCGTATAAGCGTGGTCTCGTCTATACTCTACTTGATCGCTACTTTAAAATATGCTCTTCCTTTCACCACTTTCACGCTGAAGTTCTTAAACTTAAGAAATTATTGCTTAGGAATGGTTATCCTGAGATTTTTCTTGATCGCTGCATCCGTCGTTTTCTTGATCGTCTGTTTTGTCCCCCCACAAAAGATTCTGATTCACCTCCGAAAAATATCATTTATTTTAAGCTTCCTTTCACAGGATCACATGCTCTACAGATCCGAACACAGGTCTCTAAACTATGTTCATCTGCTTTCCCACAAGTTACTTTGCGCTTTATTTTTCAATCTGGAAGACGGTTGTCTGGTTTCTTCCCTTTCAAGGACAGGACCCCCATGTTAATGAGATCGCGTGTTGTCTACAAATATACGTGTCAATGCTGCGGGGCATTGTATTTTGGCCAAACAAGGCGCCACTTACACACGCGTATCTCAGAACACATGGGGGTTTCGCCTTTGACGGGTAAGAAACGAGCAACCACTTCATTTCCTACTTCCAGTATCCAGGCTCATACTCGCCCGACTAATCACGCCATTTCTCCCAACGACTTTTCCATTATTTCTTCCTGCAGGTCTTCCTCTAACTTTGAACTCCTCATTCGTGAGAGTTTACTTATTTCCAAATACAAACCGTCTCTCAACGAAAATATCTCTTCCACACCTCTTTCTCTATTCTAATGCTTTCCTCTTCCGTATGCATGTCACTTCCTGTCACGTCTCCCAGTTTTCTATTGGTTAGCCGTCTAATTATTCTAATATGTAATTATAGATTCATATATATAGTTTTTTCTCTCATCCCTGTAAACCTACACTCTGAAGATGTTGCACGAGGCAACGAAACGTCAGTAAATATGTTTTAAAACTTTTTGACTTGCCTATTTCACTATGGCGATACACCTAAGAATTCTGAGCTGGGCTCTGATCTTTTTGTTACGATTACGCTTTCCGCCCGGAAAATCAATAGCCAAAATTTAAACAAATACCGAGTTTTCAGGATAAACAATATGGAAGGTTGACATTCGGACGCAATTGATACGAAGGGCTTTATGTTACAAAAATGGCGAAAAAAATGTGGGAGGTACTCTAAAAGCCATTCTAGATATCCACAACGACTGCAAAAGAAGGAAGAAGAGCTTGTTTTTACAGTTCACTGCTTTCCGTCGTAAAAGAAGCAACCAAACACAGGCAAGCTTGGATAAGGACACGCGGTTGTGGCGACGGCTTTGTGTGCAAGAAGGATAGCTATATCTGTAGTCTTCACTTTTTAGGTGAACGCAAACATACAAAGGTACAGCTAGTATCGTAAAGGTAAGTTACTATGAGAAGATATGAAGCACTCTGTGTGGCAGAATCCTTTACATCTCCGAATGATACATATTTTAACAAACATGTATAATTCTGACACTCGAAATTTATTTTCATTCAATGTTGTTTCCATTTCATGTGATCTTGTGGAAGTGCCCAATATTCCGGTAATATATACATTGAGATTTTCCTATCGCATCATCCACATTGTTCTACAAAAACACGATTTACACAAACTTAGCTAACAGGCTTGTGTTCTTGTTCTACTAAATGAAGAATTTTGTCTGCTTTGAGAATTCTATTCCGCATGAACTTAAGTAACTTTATGGGATGCTGGTAGCACAGTAGTAGTGCACGTGTCTCTCACCACTGTGACTAGGGTTCGATTCCAGATCCGTGGGGTTATCTGATTAAAATTGCCTGAGTAACATGTGAGAAGAGAGTCGTCCAGTTTGTCACTACCAAGCATCGCGGGTTTTCTCCGGTACTCCGGTTTCCTCCTGTAGTAACACTGGACCCATGAGGGGTGACCCTTACTGGAGCTCTGGGGAGAACAGCTTATGTAGCTGATAGGGTTATCCAGTATAAATAAAGGCACTTTACCTTTAATTGTCGCTTTTCAATTTATTTGTGAGGGAGGTAATAACGGAATTAAACAAGCTTTACAACATTACCAAAACTAGCCCACAACTTAACGCTAAGTCCATCATTTATTTGAACGCTATATTTAACTTGTAATCCTTGTTGCAGCTCTTTCTCATTTCTTTTGTTACACCCTCAACCACGCATTACCATATGATCTGCCGCAATGTAATTAGCCTAAACCTACATCCTATTTATCATGCTTAGAAACGTTTATTCGGAGACTCATATAACTCTGTAATTCCGGTTAGCACATTTTAAGCATTTATACTAGTTATTAACTGCACTGAAGAAGGCATATATATGTACTGTACTTGCTGAAACATGTCAACAATTAAAATTTTGTAGTTTACTTGACGACTATGAATCCAGGATACAGGGGTCATAATTGAATCACATGATTTTCAGTTCAAAGGACATAAGTAGCTTAAAAAATTTAGGTTCTTAGTATTTCCAGTTCGGTTCTCACACAGAACTGGAAATATCACAGTGCAATATGCACGATTTGAACGACATTGACATGTGTATGTTCATGCATGCCATATAATAATTCACCAGTTCTAATTATCGATTTCGGATTTGCTCCTGAAATATTTGGCCGATTTTGATTATGTGACTTTTAAAATTTCTTGTCACAATTTAACCAGATTGCCGGAGTTTTTTGGGTTTTACTCTGATAATACGAAAGACTTCGTTTTACAAGTCAATCTGTTACCTAGTAGAATATTCCACGAGTTGCAATTAATCACTAAAGCTGTAATCTGACATCCTTGCTATCATAAAGGCAGCAAAAGCTGAGGAAATTTAAAATGTGTTGCCAAATGTTTTTGGTGATTTTAAATTGTTTTCAAATCCCTTTCTTTTAAATTTGCGTTATGAAATGCAATCACTTGGTTTTGATTGTAGAAAAGAAAACACAAAGATCCGAAAAACATTGGACAAAATTACAAAAGCTATCAAAAATGCCACCTGAGAAAAATTACAAAGGTACGTTATTAAAGTAGATCACCGAGGGAACGTTATCCTGCTATCTTATATTTGTCTAATCTTGCATTTTAGTTTACTTAATAATGTGTTGGAGTTTGATGTTTAGGAAACATGAGAGCTTGGATATATTGAAGTAGATGAACGATCTTCAAGCTCGATACTCAGAAAATGATATCTGAGCCACAGACGGGGATCGAACCCGCAACCTTCTGATGACCGGTTAGACGCTCTAACCATTGAGCTACCGATACTCAGATGGCGAGCTAAGTTGCAAATTCGATATATATATATGTGCGACCTAACCGGTCGCACATATATATATATCGGGTTCGATCCCCGTCTGGGGCTCAGATATCATTTTCTGAGTATCGAGCTTGAAGATCGTTCATCTACTTTAATAATGTGTTCATTTCAAGTTTATTGAATATGACTCCAACAAGACCATGTCCATTGCTTTCGACGTTTTTATTTTAGAATAATAAATCTGGTGTAAAATATTTTCAAACAAAAATCAATACTCATATAAATAAAATTTTAAAAACGTCTTGCAAGGAACAATCTGCTCTCTTGGAATTAGGTATGGGGACAATGCTTTCTTTTTATAAATTATCAGATAATGATCATGCAATTTTGTTTATTCTTGACACAAGATTGATGAAGGAATTTTCCACTAATATTCATTCCACTAGAAAATAATTGTTTTTAATTGTCATAAACGTTTGATAGCTTTAATCCAATGGTCCTTGACCTTTTTATGTGATCCCAAAAATATATAGTGCCATGGACTGCAAAATGTTTTTTATTAAATGGAAATATTAAACTGAAAAAAAGTAACAAATTCATGTTGACTAGAATTTGGGTGGCTTCAAAACACTTTTCTCTTTTTGATATGAGACTTTAGAAGACAAAGTGTCAATGTGTTTTAGGCAAAGCTGATGTTTAGAAAAGTAAATGTTCACTGCTAGAAGCTGTTTGCTTAACAAATTCAATCGCAAGCAACATATTGTCTCAAAGCACAACGTCAGTATCCATTTCATCACACATCAAGTGCAGAATAATTAGAATTGATAATTAATGACATGTAACATTGTTGCTGTATAGAATGTGAAAAATGTAACCTGCCTACGATGGCCAATAAAAAAAAGTGAAATCAACTCTAGTAAACAAATTTAATTAACAAAGATTTGCAATATAGTAAATATAATTCTATGATTTTCCACTTTGTTGGCATCAGTCCTGAAATATAAATGTTACAAAATTACTTCAGTGAGTGAAATATTATGCTAATTATACAAGCAGTGAAAAAAATGGCGCATTTAGGTCATTAGTTAGATATTGTATTCTTACTTTCATAATTGCTTTACAGTGTACATATTGTATACAGTAATTATCATTTTACTAAAATAGTAAATATTAGAATGCAGTATATTCAGGGTTAGCATGCTTATCACTTTAAAGAACAGTGACATACAACACGATTTTTCAGTTTTCCTATAATGATCAATTTTCATATCATGTTATTTTATATGATACATTTACTTTCTCCTTATTCAACAGGCACTTCATAAACTAAAATGAATCTCTGATATTCAGTACTTTAGTATTTTTCAACTATGCCAGTAAACATTTTTTGATAAAAATCAGAACTAGTCAATTTACCCACGGTAAGATAAAAAACTAAAGCACTCAAATGTAAAAGATTACTGTATAACAATGTCTGTCACAAGGTTGTTGAACTCGGCCATCAAGATATAACTTTGGTTATTTTTAAAAAATCATTATTTTGAATTTGACAGTAAGATCTATAAACAAAACTGGGCACAGCGATAGGCGCAAAATTTGCGCCTTCGTTTGCTAGAATTTGTATGTCAAAATTGGAGAGAAATATGTTAAATGGGTACCACTTAAACCCTTGGGTATGGTGGAGATTCCTGGATGTTTTCTTGACTTCGTTATGTGGAGAAGAATCACTTTTGAAGTTTTTTAACTATGTTAATTTTTACTATAATGAGATTAAACATGCCTGGGAATGGTCGAAAAGTAAGCTTCGCAATGTGTGCTGGTCCATACATCCACTAGTTCATAATGGATGTGATAAAGATAATGCCAAGGGATACAGATATCAACATGTCAGGCGTTGATTACTTTAGGATGTACTCAGTAACAAATACTGACATATTTACCCTCAGAGAACGTAGCAGAACGGCTAGTATATATAGACATATCGCACCAGCGCCTCCTGATAGAACGTGCTCAATGGCGGACGTGCTTAAGTTCACTCTCGCTGCATTTATCTTTATTATAAGTTTACAAGTGAAGAAGGTCGCTTTTATTAGCTCAGACTCAATTGGATTATCTAATGAGGGAAATGACCTTTTTACTAATAGAGAAACCTTCACTATATCAAGTTTATGACAGTCAAGGAGAGGAAGCTGTAATGGCTGTGTTCGGGGCTCGAAGGAAAGTTTTATTAATATCCTTATTCTTCTTTGTGGCGACGTGGCCTAAATTCCCCAGGAGTTTATTGATTGCAGTTGTTTATAGGCCTCCAGCCACTTCCAAGCATTTAAATGAAGATTTTAATAAATTTCTAAATTTAATTCTATCAAAGGCCTCTGAAGAGAAAAAAGAAATAACAATCCTGGGGGATATGAATGTAAATTTTCTAGCTCCTAGCGACAGCAAAGACCTTAGGTTTATTTTTGATGTATTCGGATTTAAGCAAATGCTCGAAAAACCAACGATTATAACAACCACAACAGAAACGTTAATCGATGTCATTCTAACAAATAACCCTGCAAATATCTCTAAGGCAGATGTCGTCCCAATTTGCATAGGGGATCATGACATGCCTGGATGCGTACGAAAAATAAATAATGCCTATTTTAAATCGAGATTGATTACCTGTCGTGACTATAAGAGATATAATGCGGAAAATATGAAAGCTGATCTGAAATCTGTTGACTGGTCTCCGCTTTATGAACACACAAATGTGAACAGGGCTTGGGCCTTCATGAGAAACGTTTTAAGTCATATTTTTGAACGTCATGCTCCAGTAGTAGTAAAGAAAATAAGAGGTAAACCAGCACCGTGGTTAAGCAACAATGTAAAAAATTAAATGAATGAAAGGAACAAACTTCTCAGGAAATCGAGACGAACTAAAGAAGAATCAGATATTTCAGCATACAAAAGTAAATGTAATGAAGTAAATATCGCAGTTAGAAAAGCGAAGTCCGTCTTTCATAAAAATCTATTAGAGGAAAATTTCAGAGATCCAAATAAATTCTGGAAAACATTGAAGTCAATTTACCCCACAACGGCAAATGTCAAACAAAATCTGCAAACTTTTAATTAAAGGTAGAGATGCTGGAAGGATATTCGACGGAACTTTGAATTTGTGTACATTATTTGATAGTAGTAGACTGAGAGAAGTTTCTTTAAAATGTTCAGTAAAGATTTACCGGGCGGAAATCTTAGACGTAAAATGAAGATGAGAGCCCAGCGCAAAATTCGGAGATGTAATGTCATCACACTCAGGAATTAGACAGAAACACACGAATAAAGTATAATTGAAGTTCACTGACGTTTCGTTGCCAACGCGCAACATTTTCAAAGTAATTAACGAATCGAATTATTAAGCTAAGTATATTTACAAAAAGTATCACATTAAGACTAAAGCCAATGAGATTAAGGAAGGTGAAAGATGAGACGAGACAAGTGGAGGTAGGAGAGAATTAAAATAAGGCAATCGGAACGGAAGTGATGTTCTCATTAAGAGAAGGTTTAAGTTTATTGATGATGAGACTTTTTCTGATAAGTAATTAAAGGGGTGAATTGCAAGAAGTAACAATAAAGAAGTCATGAAAGGAGATGGAGTGTCTAGTTTGTGTTAAAAGTGTCAGAATGCCAGAACGTGAAGAATGTGAAATTTTCTTGCTAGTCAAAGACGAAATTCCCATGTGTTCTGAAATACGCGTTAGTACGTGACTACGTGTTTGCCCAATATACAACGCTGCGCAACATTGACACTTAAATTGATAAACTAGATGCGATTTCAGAAACTTGAGAATAGGGTCTTTGAACTGGAAGAAGGTTGACAATGGGTTAACAATGGGTCAACAATGGGTTAACGGGTTAACAATGGTTACCCCATCGCTCGTTTTGACCGCTGCTTAAGTATTTTTGTCGAAAAGATCTTTTCTCCTCCTATTAACAATATCACTGTCCCTAAATGCGTTGTCTATTTCTCAGGGGTGGCGCCAGAGAGGGAGGACAGAGGGGGCTACAGCGCCCCCTGTCGGGGAACCTTAGCTCCCTAATCGGGGAAAATTGAACAATTCGTCGGGGAACGAAATTCGTGTGGGAAACTTTAAATATTCGTGTTTCTTTTCTCAAACTGGTAAAAGGAAAACGAATTATCTGCCTTAAATGTCAATAATAAAAGCGGGGAAGAATTTTTACGAGAAAATCGGGGGGAATAATGTGAAAACGAACGAAAAAGCAAACTGACACTGATGTGGTTGGGCAAGCTGGCCTAAAGCCATAATTATTGGTATTACCTTTATTATTTTGTGGCTTTGCGAGTTTAGAATACTACAGACTATTCAAACGCGACTTTAGACTTCACTTTGTGCCTACGTTACTGTTATAACTGGTACGTTCTAAACTCTAAAGTTTAATTCCGTAGTAAGAAACGACGAACGGAAACGACGGTTATGAACAAGGGCAAAGATGAGATTAAAAATCTGCCTATTGCTATTTACATAATACGTTAATATACACTGGCAGTCAAAAAGAATTCATCATGTTAAGATTTATGTTACTTTCTGCTTATATAGGCAGACAAGAAGCACATCGTACACCCAACAGCCTTCAGGGTTATAGTAATGAATGTTTTAGGTAGATTAAGATGTGTCCCATAATATTTGTAGAGATATTCTGTTTTTAAAGTATTTTATAGCATACGCTAAATGAATTTCAAGTCTTACAAAAAAAGGTTGTTGGCCTGTTACAAATTGGAAGATACGGAATAATGGGTCTAAAGAGAAGAATCAGTTTGGAAGATTGAGGAAAAGTGCTGGCATTATCCGATAAAGGCTACACTCAACGTGAAATTGCTGCGCGTATTGGTTGTACTGAAAGTGTCAGTGTCAGTGAAATCCTGAAGAAGAATAGACTCACTGGCAGTGTGAAAGATGCCAAGATCCCTGGACAGAAACAAAAGATATCTGAGAGAGAGAGGACAGGCTTATGGTAAGGAAAAGCAAGTCAAATTGCTACAAAACTGCACCGCAAATCAAAACTGAGATGCTAATTGAACATGGTGTCAATATCTCGGTTTCCACCCCCCAAAGAAGGCTTAGAGAGGCTGGTTCTAAAGGGCTGCAAGCCCACAAAGAAGCCTAGACTTACTACTCGCCATAAGAAGTCTTAATTACAGTTTGCACGAGCACACAAAGATTGGATGGCTGAACAGTGGTCCCAAGTTATCTTCAGCAATTAATTAAGGTTTCGCCTTCATAGGAGTGATGGGCGTGTGTATGTCAGAAGAATGGTAAAGAACTAAAGAAAAGCTGCATTCAGACAACTGTCAAACATGGAGGTGGTGGCATCATGGTATGGGGTTGCATCAATGCAAGAGGTGTTGGCTGTCTTTCTAAGATAGATGGAAAGCTCAATGGAGAACGATACATTGATTTCCTAGAAAATTCCCTTATTCCAACCACACACATGCTGACCATACCAGATGGTTGGATATTCCAGCATGACAATGCAACTTGTCACATCTCCTGCCTTGTCAAAGGATGGTTTCAGAAAGAGGGCATAACTTTTATGGAATGGCCAGCACAGTCACCCGATCTCAAACCTATTGAGAATCTATGGGACCAACTTAAGACAATGGTCTAAAAGTAAAACCCTACTAACGTCACAGAACTTTGGAGTGCTGTAACAGCTGCATGGCAAGGCTTTCCATTAGATAAGCTAATTATTTTAATAAATAGCATGCCTTGAAGGTGTAAAGCACTGATCAAAGCTCGTGGAGGAACCATTAAATATTAAGATTTGTTTTCTGTTTGTTTTCGGTGTAATTACTTGTCATGATAAGATTTGTTACAATGTTTATGGCTTCACCATCTTTAGCTTCTGTGTGATCAATTCTATTTGACCGCCAGTGTAATATATCTTACTGTAATCGGTACACAAACAAATTGTTCATTTATCCATGCATGTGTATTCATTTCAAAAAAAGTAATGCATTTTCCTGTACCTAAACCTTAGCCCCCTGTCGGGGATCTTAGCCGTTGCGTTGGGGAATTCCTGGCCTCACCCCTACTATTTCTTCCTCACTTTTACTGGTGCTTATTCTCTACAAATCCGAACCAAGCTCATCAAACTTGTTTCTTCCTGCTTCCCTCAAATAAACCTCCGTGTCGTATCAAAACCTGGTAAACGTCTTTCAGTCTTCTTCCAGTTCAAAGACCCTATTCTCAAGTTTCTGAAATCGCATCTAGTTTATCAATTTAAGTGTCAATGTTGCGCAGCGTTGTACAATGGGCAAACACGTCGTCACTTACACACGCGTATTTCAGAACACATGGGAATTTCGTCTTTGACTAGCAAGAAAGTTTCACATTCTTTACGTTCTAGCATTCTGACACTTTTAACACAAACTAGACACTCCATCTTCTTTCATGACTTCTCTATTCTTATTTCTTGCAATTCACCCCTTAAATTACTTATTAGAAAAAGTCTCCTCGTCAATAAACTTAAACCTTCTCTTAATGAGAACATCACTTCCGTTCCGATTGCCTTATTTTAATTCTCTCCTACCTCCACTTGTCTCGTCTCATCTTTCACCTTCTATAATCTCATTGGCTTTAGTCTTAATGTGATACTTTTTGTAAATATACTTAGCTTAATAATTCGATTTGTTAATTACTTTGAAAATGTTGCGCGTTGGCAACAAAACTTCAGCGAACTTCAATTAAACTTTATTCGTGTGTTTCTGTCTAATTCCTGAGTGTGATGATATTACATCTCCGAATTTTGCGCTGGGCTCTCATCTTCATTTTACGTCTGAGGGAAGTTTCTACTGCATGAAATGAATCACACAACACTGGTACTACTGCTTTGATGGCCACCTCCTACATATTGTAAATAAAATCATGTAGAGACTGCCGGAGTTGTGTTGCAGAGGTCATTTTGGACCGGCATTAGTTTTATAGGTTGAAATAAATTTGACGCTTCCTAACCCTGACAACGTTGATAACGCCGAAATTGTAATCGCTGTTCTTACCCATCTTTATTATGATCATTTAAGGTAGGACCAGTAACCGTATGTTTTGAAGACGAGTTTGTGATTGGTGAAGGATGCAAAGGAACATGTGTTTACGTTGGTTTATTGGATGATGGCAGTGAAGTTGCTGTGAAACGAATGGTGTCGTTCAGCTGCAAATTATTGGCTGAAAATGAGGAAAGAGTGTTGAAGCTTTTAGAAGTTGAGAAATCACAACACATTGTCAATTATCGATATTATGAACGTGGTAATCCTTTTTCCTATCTTGTTCTTGACCTATGTGAAGAAACCTTGGAAGATTATGTCAAGTCACATGACAAAGAATATCTAGAACTACATGGTCCAGCTATGATAAGAGAAATCCTAACTGGACTGAAAGCTCTTCACTGTGGAAAACAGAAAATCTTACATATGGACTTAAAGCCATCTAACATCCTTGTTGACAGTGAAGATCACATGCGACTGGCAGATTTTGGACTTAGCAGAATATTAAGAAAAGATCAGTCAACACTTGAAACTGGAGCCAAAGGAACCAAAGGCTGGATGGCTGTGGAATCCAATCCACTTAAAAGAGGAGACCAGGTGAGATTCAAGAGGAAGTCAGACATCCAAGTAGTGGGGATGATTAGTTTTCATATTTTAACCAAAGGTGGACATCCTTTTGGTCCTGAGCAATTCCGTATTGCGAATATTATTGAAGGAAAGCCAGATTTGGAACAACTCACTGACGACGTGGCGAGAGATTTTGTGTCCTGGATGATAAGTCATAATATCAATGACCGACCTTACGTTGAGGAGGCACTGACACATCCTTATTTGGCCTAGCTTACGTGCTGGACAAACAAGGATGGGCCAGTATTTTGTAACTTACATACATAAAGTAGTGTGCAAATAACTTAGACCACTTAAGATGTTTTTAAGAACGCATAGGAAAATAACTTTTCGAAAGAAAGAAATAAAAATGAGAAGTATTAGTGTAACGTAATTCTAACACGTTTTTAGATGGCGATTACAAAATGGTCTTTAGGGACTAACAAGGTGTGTTGAAGAAAAAGGCCCGTAGGTGTTCTATAGAAAACACTTACTACTTTGTGTGAGGAAAGTTTTTCAACTTTTGCTGGTCATACCTAATGTGCTTATTTACAAAGATCGCTTTAAATTTGTATCCTAACAGATTTTAAACGCTTTCAAGCATGTCATCCTGCTTCCTCAAGTAGGGATTATTGTGAAAAATCCTCAAGGACATACGTCATTGATGTCGAAGGGGATGTACGAACAATTATGCGTCTATGTAAAGGAAATATCTATCGTCAGCATCATTATTTTCTTTACTTGGTAGTGAAATCTTAAATTGTGCTTTGTAAATCTAAAGATGTCCAATTTTCTTAGATAAAGTCATGTTCCTCCAGCCAAGTTTCTTTTCTACCGTATTAAGCCATCCGTCGATGTCCACACAGTCTAGACATTGTTGCTAACGAGGACTCGGACTCATGGACGATAAACCTGATCAAATTGGGTTTTTTTACTCTGTCGAAACCATTTTGAAATCGCGCTGCAAATTTTGCTTTTAATTTACCCTATTATTCACCTTGCATGTTGTCGCAGTTGATTTGATTACTGTACATACAAACCAGATTCAGGTACGTTTTAAAAAAACAATTAACAGCAACAAACTGGTTGTCAAGCGGTTATATCTATTCCTTGATAGTTATAAGCAGATAACTAAGAGGATCTAAACTAACAAACATTGGAAAAATTTCCTGTAATAAATCCCCGAATAACCTCGTTTATTGGGTCCTCTCGGGGAAGTACTTGCCTTCAGTTTTTCGAAAATACTTAACTCTTTCAAATCGTCGCTTGGTCTGCATGAAAAATCTAAGGCAAACTCTAAATACTTAATATTAATCGAAAGGAGCCTCTTCTGTGCAAAAAACTCGAAGGCAAATACTTTCCATTACCGAACGAGCACACGAAGTTAATAGAAAATTTATTGAAATTTATATTTTAGATTTAGGGTTTTTGATGTCAGATGTTGCTGTTTACTTTACCTCGTAACTTGTTTCTTTTGCTTCTTGTTTCAACCATTTAAACATTCATTTATCGCTCTTAGTTTTAAACAAAAACTACTGGTATTCCGAAATAGTTTTATATTCGGAATTTTTCAGTGTAAGTACATCAGTCTCTTAAACTTTCATTAAAATCGAGTCGATTTGATATTCGAAAAAAAAAAGCGTTTTGCAATAAAAAACGTCCAATATCGGAAAATGTCGGACTGTTCAGCATGGATAATTTTGCGTAAGAACCTAAAAAACGAGCTCAACCATTTAATTCCAGTATCAGGGACCGCGGAAGTGAAGTTCGAAAGAAATTAAATATTTCAGTACCGCTTTAAAAAACGTCTTAACCATGGTAAATTGTTATACAAGACAGTTCTGAAAAGAACTAGAGGAACCAACACACACAGTGAAAGTAAATACTAAAAAGAAGCACCATGTATTCGGCAGACCACTTTTCGGGTGCAAACGTCTGCTAATTGTTTAGAAATGAGTTATCAGCTTATATTTATACCTGATGTAAAGGCAATGATGTCATCCCACGTAGGAGGGATTAAACATCAAAATAACGCCAATATAGATGGATTCCATAATTTTTAGAAAGAATGCTGAGCGACACTTTGCCAGGATGCTAAATTTGGAGTCTGAATAGTTATTGGCACAACATCTGTTTGACAACAAATGTTGACCGATTGTTGAGTCACAATTAATCGGTTGAGCAGAGATACATTGCCTTTTTGGTTGATTTTTTAATGGTACAGTCTTGTTTCGTATAACACTGGGCACATGTTGCTTGATTCCTTCATCTAACCGTTGAGTTGTTCTACCTACATAGCAAGAACCACACTCGCATTTTAGTTTATGATTTTAAATATGCGATCAACATATCCGATATTTGAGTGACCAGCTGATAGTATTTGAGTTGTTCCTGTTAATATAAGGAGTGTTTTGTGATTTCTCAGTAATCAGTAAAATAAGAAGTATTCACGACCGTCTCAGAAATATTGAATTTAATTTTTTCAGTGGGCTTGTGCTTTCGCCCCCTGTCAGCCCCCCGACTCAAAATATCGTTCCGAGGTCCCTGAGTATACATTTCTCCCACTAATACAAAGAAATGATTATATATAATGAAAACTTTCAAAATTTTATAAATGCAGCCCACACGGTGGGTTTACATGAAGTTCAGACATATGAAGTTGGGTTAATGGTTGCTCTAAAATACATTTAGTTATCTAGATTTTGTTAATGTTTTACCCATCTTTCAATTTTGTTGAAGTTTGGAAATTGGTAATTATGAATTAATTTTTGGTCTTGCCACTGCCCCTTTTTTTTATTTGTCAGCGGGATATTTTTTTAGCGTTCTTAGTAATCCGTTATCTATGCACTTAGTGTCTCAGACATCAAAGTAACTGTCGGTTGCTCCCTACACAAGCAAAATTTATACGCTTTGTATCAAGGGCGATATATTATATTTGTTGAGGAAATTGTAGGGGCCTCTGTTAACATTATGATGGCAATAGAGTGCATAGCGACTGATACATAAACAGTAAATGATCGCATTGATTGACTGCGGTTATGAAGTGACATTATATTAAAATATGGCATTGTCTCTTGCATATCAGTAGAATCGGTATCAAGATTTGCCAGAATATCCTGTCACAGCTGTCTCTTAAGGTTGGTTTCCATATAATCACTCACGATTGCTGTTGATTGCCAGCGATCCTGAACGATTGGCGGCGATCTTATCGAAACATTTTTCAGCGATCGCGATCGCTCACAGTCGCTGGGATAGAAAATGTTCCGTCTCACAGGGATCGTCAGCGATCACGGGCGATCATATGGAAACAAAAATCAGTGACCAGCGATCTAACAACAATGGCAGAATCAAAATTTAAAAACGTGAGGATGGCTTGGAGAAGGTGGCTGAAAGAGCAAAAGAACCTTTCGCCCTGTTGTGGCAGAGATGCCGTCCAAATGTCACTAGAATTTGCCTTCTTTTAAGTGCCAAAAGCAGCAAATAATTCACTCCGAGCTCAAGTTTTTTAACAAGAAACTGGTTAACAGAAGTTTTAAAGTTGCCTATGCCAACTTTGTTTAAATAATAAATATTCCGTTGGATAAAAGTACATTTTATTTTTAGCCGCCATGTTGTAGGCAAATGCATGTCATCTGGCGACCAATATCAACTCTTAGTTTACTTACCTAAACATTTCCCATTGTTTTCACTTGCTGAAGAGTTGACTTGCTGATATTAAAATGTCTCTTTTTCTTGTGGACTGCGTGCTAAATACACTTTTAAAGGGCGTTGTTGCGTTAATAAAGAAATTCAATCTGCTCACTCAAATTTAACCCATTACACAAAGGACATGCCAGGTTTGAAGATTAAAACACCTAATTGGCTTATTATATTTGCAGAGCCTAATAGACATTAAGGCTCTGGTTACATGCGACGAACTGATCCGGCCACCAGGCCAGCCCGGTAAACGAGCCAATTCATCTCATGTAATTATAATCAAAATAGACGAGCCCGGCAACCAGGCTAGCTTACAATCACGGAACATGCGCTTAAAGACAATCCAAGCAAAAATCCTGCTCGGCAAGCGGGCCAGCACACTTCATGTAATACCAAAACATAATCGTCCCGGCCACAGGGCTAGCCCGTTAGCCTGGCTACTTTATCTTCATATAATAAAAGCCTAAGTTTTCAAAAGTCTCTAACATACACACATAAAGAATTGATAACTTCTCAGTCATCACCAACTTGTAAACGTAGAACCAGTTGACAAGAAGCCGGGTCAATTAGAAAATTGAGAGTAAGAAATACCAAATATATCTTTTACCAACCAAGCACAGGATAAAAAAATCTTAAACGTGCTTTTAGATTGGGGAAATCTGTAAAGCTTTGTAAAATTAACGACATTCATTTCCGGCAAAGTTTAGGCAATAGTTAGCTAATCCTGCAGCATTACTAGTAACGACACTGCACACGCAAACTAACGACATTGCACCGAATCTTTGTTTTCTCCCATAAATCAGGCTCAGGCTAACACTTTTCTCCCATCAAAGTGTTATGTTAAACTCAATCACCGTTATCAGTATAGAATAAAATCAGATCTTTTATACTTCAATATTTTTCATATATTTCAGCTGAATATCTTTCTTAAGGTGACCATAGTACCTATATTGAACGTCTATTTGTCCAGCCATTTTCGATGGGATCTTAACATCTTTCTTGCAGTCCTTATTTTATTGCAACAATATAAATACACTGAACGATAGCATGTGTTTGGTGAGCTTTGGTATGGTTATCTCGGCCGTTTTCTGAAAAAAAAAAAAACATTTCGAAAAAGAAAAAGAAGAACCGGTGCAAACGTGTGTGTGAATGTACATGTGGATGTGTCTCTGTGTCAAAATGCATAAACTTTCTTCCCATGGCCAACAAATGTAGGAATGCATTTTTGTTGCCCATGATTGTCATACAATTAAAGGTCTACAGCCGTCAGTGAATATCACAATATGTGTACTTCCTTTTTCTTCACCAAGTTTCATTCTAAGGGAAGGCCTCTTGCTGGTGAGATTTCATCGTCCTATATTTTAGCAACTACCTTTTTAGGCTTTCAAAATAACTTTAATACAGTGGCGTAGCCATGTGGCTCCTGGGGAGCCAAAGCCCACTGTTATAGCTTTGCTCCGCTATAATATCTGGCCTTAATATTAACTAACAATTTTACGAGTGTCATTTAAATTGTTGAAATTTGGAGTTTCTTTTACTAGACTTGTTTCTAATTAGCTTATGCAGTTTAGTCAGTTAAATCACGTGCTCAAGAGCCTTCAGTCGTTTTGAACAACGTTGTGTTTGAACAACACCTCTTTCACCTGTTATGAACGACTTAAAGCATGAATAACATTTTCGGAGTTCTTTACTTTCCAAAGATTTTAGCTGGCATTAGAAACATTTCCGCGTCTATTAGTAACACCGATAGCACATCATTAAGGTAATTGTGAAAATTTTTCTTTTCTGGTGCAATTTCTATATCTTCTTTCCATATCATGGACTTGGATCCCTGGCTATAGTGAGGGCCGAAGTTATAAACCTAATACGAGAAAATTTTGACGAATTTTAGTCATACATCCTTACAGGGGGTGCCTCCTGATTCCCTGTAGCTCCCCCAAAATTTTTATCCTGACTACGCCACTGTGCTTTAATAACCTCTAACTGCTAACGTCATTCATTTGATAATACGTTCTGTTAAACATTATCAATTACTGAATTACTTTTCTTCTACTTTCAGTAGAACTACAAGAAGAACAAGAACCTCCATATCGTTTACAGCCTGACGAAATTGCAGAAATAGCTCGAAGAAGTCCCCACAAATGGAGGGAATTAGCCTACCAAACAAACCAATTCCAAACTCATGAGATTGAAAACATTCAATGTAACCTTGCAATTGAGGATGAAAGATCAAGAGCCCTCACCATGCTCACTGAATATAATGCAAGGGGAGGCACTAGGAGCCAGCTAGCCAAAGCACTTAAGAAGGTTGGCGAGAGCATTGTATCTCAAGAAGTGCTGCGTGGAGATTATCTCAGTACCTGTAATAAAGGTAATTGTGAAAATTTTCCTTTTCTGGTGCAATTTCTATATCTTTAAAAATTGCAATTTTGTTAAGTGTACTTTCAATATGCATTCTGTTGTCATGGTAACCAAGCATTATTTGGTTTCTTTTTGAGGGGAGAAATATTCTCTCACTATTTCAATGTGTAGCAATTGACTTCAGGGAAACTGGGTCTTAATTTAGAGGTGTGTTGAGCCAGGTACCCAGATTCAGAATTCCAGCAAACGTCCCAAACAAACCTCTCTTCGAGGAATCTCTTTACACAATCTGTTAGTTGGTAAATTCAACCAAATTCGTTTCAATCTGGTTGGAAAGTATTTTTGACAATGTCAAGAACTCAATTTTGTTCAGTCCGAAGATCTGTTGCTTGTTGAAAGCGTTCGAGAAAACCAAAAACGCAAAAAAAATCGAGTGAGGAAAGAAATTTGGCATAAAAAGTCGCGCGAACGAAGTCCAGCTTATCCGATGGAGAGGTCCTGAGTAGAAAAATGCATTTTCCATATTTAAATTTCGAACAAACTTAAGTTTTATTCGCGGAATTGTACAATATTGTGGATAACTCGCTTTTCCACAGATAAAGTTCAAGTTCGGTTATTCAAAATGAGTATGAACACTGTCCAGTTTTTGAGTATCTGCCGGGGGGGCGTCAGAGGGAAGCTGGAGGCTTGCAGTTTCCCCTTAGTCGGCAAACGTGATCTTGTCTCTGTGAAAAATCACCAATGAATCGGGGAAAGAGCTGGGGAAAAAAGTCAGGCTTCCGACAGTTTGCTTTTGTTTTATTGAAGCAGTAGAATCATCGCAAAACGCCATTTTTTCAAAGGGGATGTAGGGAATCGGAAGTTTTTGTCCTTAAACCGCGTCATGTGAAATTAATCAAAAGTAATTTACCAGAACTAGGTGTTGACTGTTGGCTTCTGTCAGCTAGCTGTCTGAGTCTGAGACCGGGTTCGGTGTTCTCTCAATAATTAATTTAATTGAGACCTCAGTACTTGTATAATAAACAAATTACATCATGGTAAATTCTTTGGAGAACTTTTTCACTTGCAGTGACACGTCGTGAAACTCGCTCGTTCATCTATAGTTTGTTTTTTAAAACATCACAACTCGTGGATCAGAACCGTGCGCAAGTATTTACCATAAAGTGATCTATGTGACTGGCTGGCAAAAGATGGTGAAAAATTATTTTGGTGGGTAAAACAGTCTAGGTTGGTCAGTGCAGGAAGCTGCAGGTTAAGAAAAGCGCCTCACTTAAAACGGTCTCGTTAAGTTACTTTTGGTCTCTCTATAGCGAGTACCCACTTGATATCATAGAAGCCATGTTCGTGTTCTTTAACGAAAGAATTTTGATCATCTGTTTTTATTTGGTACGTAAACATGCCCGCCATGTTTTTTGTTGTTCGGGTCTCTGGGAACTGAGTACATTCGCCCTATATTCTTGGCGGATGTTCCAGTAATTCTTGTCAATCAGGTTGGATGTGGTATTTCTTCCTTCAATAAATCACTTATGTCGCAAAGTACATAGTAAGGGCAGGAGTTGGCGTGGGCTGGGCGTACTCGTGGACGTATGCGTAGGCGTGGGATTGAAGGAGGAACGACGACTTCTCCTACACTCGAAATCCTCTTGTTAATTGGTCAAATATTTGATTTGCAATCCAGCTGTGTGTAACATCGCGTGTCAAATGTTATAGTAGCGCAGAACCATTAGTTGTTTTGTTTGTTTTCTTTTTTAAACTGTCATTTTGCATTACTTTGCCGAAGATGATCAGTGAGCATTTGTTAAATTGTCGGCTCATAATAAAATACAGTAACCTCTTCGGCGTTTTCAATGGAACGAGGCACATCTTCACACATGTGAATTTGTGAATGGCGTTTCGCAGCTGTGTTCATTTCACCAAGTTTCAATAATTTGTCCTCAGACCACTCTCAGTTGAAAGTGTGTAAGTGGATGAGATTTAATGATGGCCACAGGAGTAAATCCGTGCAACCAGATTGGGGAAGAAAGGATTTTTAATTTCCTAGCTGGGAATTTTAAACTCATCTTGGTCTCCTGGACTCATTTCCAACTTTCTCGGATTTATGATAGCGCAAAGATGCATCGTCAGGGCTTTGTTTCGCGACTGAACGTACGGTGGAAAACTACCAGGCCCAACACTTCTCTACCTGTGATGGGAGATGTAGTGTAGTTTTATAGTGTGATTAGGTGTTGTTTTGTCTAGTGATTACTTAGGATAAGAAAGTCTTTGATAATATTAGTTATATTAGGTCAACGTGTGAGGCACTATTATTCTTATGAACGTATTTGTTTGTAAGAGTGGCAGAAATTCAAATCTTAATCACTATTGTCCAATATCAATCACACTAACAATGCATGGAAAAAGTATTTGAAAGAATTATCTACAATCAATTTTAAAACTCAGAGACTGCGGAGCGTTTTTCATAGTGGGGTATCAAAACGTTCAGCGAAAAATCAGCGAGGAGGAAATAGGTCAAATTCCTCTTCTTACAACAAAGACGTTTGTTTACTAGTTCGATAATCACTTGTTAAAATGTGGAAAAAGTAACGTCCCAAAACTTTAGAGAGGGATGAATTTATTTTCCCCTGCCTCCCAATTTTAAAGTCCTGCAAATACTTGACCATTAACAATTTAATTACAAAACGGCAGTTCTGATTCCGGTAGTTAGTGCATGTATCTCTTTTTGTCTTCGTTTTGTCTTTGTTTTTTTCTGCCCTGTCACATCTATGATTTCTTATTCACCTCTAATTTGAATTTCCACATCTTTAATCTTCTGTCACATCTATTTTTCTAATACAGTAGAATTCCGAAAGTGAGGGTCCAACCTCTCCTCCTCTCAAAAGTAACAGCAGATTTACCATACCTCTAAGATTTCCCAAAGACAGCAGTCCCAAACAAATACACATGTTTGCGAGTACGATAAACGGACCTGCGCCTCTAAACATATTTAAACGATAAGTTTAATTCAAAAGACAAACGTTCGTCTAAGCAAACATATCAACGCACGAGAGCAACACATAAAGTAGTTGATTCATGTCGCGGCTGCCTAAACATCTGATGTGTGTTTTTCCGGTGAAGATATCTCACTTCACGAAGAAAAGCTGCCTTAATAAACAGGAGATGCACATTTTCATGTCAAAGTGTTATACGTGGAAACTGCATGTTTGCACGGAGAAGTGTTGGTGGCCCTTACCGGCCACCGTAGAAAACTTTCACGAGAATAATCACGTTTGTCCCTCTCCTATCAATATAAAGGCTCGAGTTTCGGCCACAATAAAAATATTTGGACACGGTAAAACACATCGTAAATTTAAAACGATGTAAATCTCTTTTCAATTAATTAACGTAAAGGAATAGATCACAAAGATGTACACTGGCATAGATTATAACACCACAAAGTTGGATCTGGTACATATAACGGCCATATATGAAATAACGCGAAGAGCGGAATTCAGCAAGCGAACCAAAATTCAACAGTGTCTGAGACATATATGGTTCGTTCTTTCCAATTTGGGGTCGATAATAGCATGCTGACATATATTTCCAACGAAAATAGACTACAATGTATGAAAGTAAAAAGCGCGTGGAAAATCTGTTGGCGAATTACGATAAGGACTGTTTGTAGTCACCGAAACCGCATCTAGTTAATCGGACAGTAGGAAAGTTTAAAGACAATGCAAACCATTTAAACCAAACAAAACACAATTTGTACATCTTCAGACAGTGAGTCTACCATATTGCCTCCCAACAGGAAAAGATAGTACGAAAAAACTGTTTAGGTTTAATAAGGCTCCTCCCAATATCCGTTGAAAGGTTCACTTTCCACGCATCTTTTTCCCTTCACACTTTGTTTTTTATTGAAAAATATAACTGAACGAATACTACACGTTTTGTTTCAGGGGTATGTTGATTGGTCCGAAATATTATCACGGCACTGCATTTCATTCGAAAAATATTTCACCATGATCTTAGACCAAATTGAAAAGAACGAACCGTTTCTGTCTCAGACAATATTGATTTTTGGTTCGCTTGCTTCGATTCCTTCGTTGCGTTATTTCATAACCACTGTTGCCAGATTTAACGTTGTGGTGCTATATGAGTTATAAAAGGATAAAGTGTGTAACTATTATTGTAAATGAGCATTTACAGCTTTGTTATCTATTCCTTTATGTTAGTTAATTGACAAGAGATTTATATGATGTTCAATTTACAAAGCGCTGTACTATCCTTTCCAAATATTTTCATGGTAGCCGAAACTCGGGCCTTTACATAGATGGGGGAGGGACAAACGTGATTATTCTTGTGAAAGTTTTCTACGGGGGCCGGTAAGGGCCACCGCCCCTTCTCCGTGGAAACATGCAGTTTCCCCGTATAACACTTTGACATGAAAATGTGCATCTCCTGTTTATAAAGGCAGCTTTTCTTCGTGAAGTGAGATATCTTCACCGGAAAAACACACATCAGATGTTTAGGCAGCCGCGACATGTATCAATGTCTTTATGCGTTGCTCTCGTGCGTTGATATGTTTGTTTAGACGAACGTTTGTCTTTTGAATTAAACTTATCGTTTAAATATGTTTAGAGGCGCAGGTTCGTTTATCGTAGTCGCAAACATGTGTATTTGTTGTGAATAAACTCAATACATAACCCACATATACCCCTTAAAACTTGTGCGCTTAAATGTAAGAGGCACCTGTTCCGACATCTGTCATTATTTCTCAAACGTTATTCGAATTCTGAACTTTTGGATTAAAAACGAATGTAATTTGGTGCCGCTGCTAGCGAGCTGTATGTAAACCAGGCTCTACACTCATACTTGACAGTTCTAGAGAGAAACGATAATTTTCTTTTCCGTTTGTTTTTCAATTTAGTTTGATTTCGTGATCTGCAGCGTCGCTGCGCTTGTGTCCAGGGTTCCAGCGTGCGTCCAAGGCTGCTGCCCTCCTGGGTCTTCTCTCACCAACATTGTCCCTTTCCACATCTTCCACCATCCGTCCGTCATCATCCGTTAGCCGACCTTCTCCAATCTCCCCAGTCTTATTAAGTTGAATTTCCATGACTACAGTCTTCTTGATTTCCTCTAGACTTTCACTTGTATTTCTTATCTCTTCTTTCACTCGCTACGCATTTTCAGGACCTGATAACCACCTTGGCCCCTTCCACAACTCATTTCCTTTCAACCTACTTGAAAGAACTCCTCTTGAACCTAGGTCAGCTGGATTTTCTTCTCGTGGACAATAACCCCAGTCGTCTTTTTTAGTCAAATTCAGAATTTCATTTACTCTGTGCCAAATAAATTGTTTCCATTCACCTCTGTTGTTAATCCAGCATAAAGCTGTCTTACTATCCAACTATTTATAGGAGCAATTCTTGTTTTCGTGGCTAACAATTCCACATGATACATACCTGTAATTGTCAGCGACTTTTCTACCATTCGATGGAGTCCTTGCTGAAAAAAAAATCAATTTTTTCCAGTCCGGGTGTTTTTTGGGCCCACAGAACATCCCGGCCATCGGTCCACGTCCGATTGCTTAACCGCTCAGTCCGCCCCTGTGCACGGCTATGTTTTGAGTCTTCTTTTCTTTCTTTTCCTCTTTATGGGGAGTCGGGAGGGTCAGTATTTTCCACTCCCGTCCCAGGCGTCAATTTATCTCATTGCACCACTTGAATAAGGGTTACCTGACCCTAATGCTAGTCCTAATCCCATTCCTAAACTTAACCCTAATCCCAATCCTAAACCTAACCGTAATTCTAAACTTCATTGGGGAAATTGCCACTTCTGGTAATTGCTTCCCGGTTTATAGAAATGGGAGCTTACGAAAACACGACGTAACCTTGGAATACGATTTCTCTTGTGCAACAAAAGGAACGAATAATCCCCAGAGTATTCTTGACGCCTCCTTGGCTCCAGTAAAGACATGAGGAAGAACATTTTCACCGTTTCATGGTAACGGCGGCCCTTAAAACACCGGGAACTTTGAAGTGTGTCCAACAAAAAACATTAATGGAGCGACTAGAATGGCATAGAAGCATCTTAGAAAGAAGAAAAAAATTTCTAAGTTTGTAATATGAGGTTTCCTTCACGGCTATAGAATTGGAACTACTTTGTGCACTGGCGTTGGCGCCACAGCTTTCGTAAGCATTCTACTTATAACTGCTAATTAAAATAAATATTAATGCCCCGCAAAGTACACGCAGTAAGGCCATGATTTATAAAAGAAATAAGTTTATTAACAGGACTAACGTTTCGTTGCGTGTCGCAACATCATCAGAGTATGAACGAATTAAGTATCGTATTTACAAGTTTAAAGATATAAAGTAGTTGTTATATTACCATATATATGAGAAACGGAAATGGATAGAGTTTTTGAAAGAGAAAGAGAGGAACAGAGCTTAGATTGGCATTCAAGGAAGGTTTATTTTCTGCAAAGAGAGGTCCAAGGGGTTCTTCAGACATCTTATCCTCTCATGAAAAATCTTGGCTTGATAATTGTCCTTCCCAAGTTCAAGCCCACTTACTATCGTAGATATGTTGACGATTGTTTTTTTACTTTTCCGTTCCCCTGATCACATTCCCTTGTTTCTGAACTTTCTTAACCATCAACAATCAAATATAAACTTTACTTTTGAAACTGAATCCAACCGCTCATTACCTTTTCTCGACATCGACATCACCCATCATAACGACACTTTCACCACCTCTGTTTATCGCAAACCCATATTCACTGGTCTTTTCACAAATTTTTACAGCTTCATACCTTTCACTTACAAACAATGTCTAATTCTATCACTACTCCATCTTTGTTTCAACATCTGCTCTAGTTTTGAAAATTTCCACAAAGAACTTGAAATGTTAAAAAATATCTTTAAAACCAATGGCTTCCCCACCCATTTATTTGACAAATACGTTTCTCTTTTCTTGGACAAAATCTTTACAACCAAATCAGTCATTCACACAGTCCCCAAAAAAGTTTTATATTTTTCTCTTTCCTTCACTGGTCGTCACTCTTTTCCACTCCGCACTTAAGAACGGATGTCTGTAAATATCAAGAACTCATTGACAAACATGAAATTTCGGATTCCTTCATATTTTGTATGGATAATCCCTTTGGTGAACTGTTATTGAAAATCACGGTAAAACTTTCCAAAGTAATTTCGTTTCGAGGTTAAACGTGAAATACTGGATCGAGTCAGAGACGACGTTTCATCGGCGGAAAATTTGCAAAATATAACACGCTCTTGACGCGTATTAGTTCATCGTATCTGTATGAAATTGAACACTTCAATATTTGGACATTTGGTGAACTAGAAAATTAAATAAAATCAGAAATACGGGCATTTTTATAAACGCTCCATTGAGCATGAAGTTTGTTAATTTCAACACCATGACAAAACTGTGTAAATGAGGAAAATTCAAAGACAAAGTTGATGCCCTGCAGAGGTGGATTCAGCCTTTATCATGACAGGTTCCAAGCACCAAATGGGAAATTCTTCTAGGGGGGTCTGGGGGCATGCTCCCCCAGGAAATTTTGAAACCTGAAGTCTCTGAGATGCCATCTCCTGCATTATAGGGGCAACTTTATATACAACTGGCTTGCTTGCAAAAAGCCACAAAAGGTTCCTCAAAACATAACACATTATCAACTTGTAGAGCAAAATTTATTTTTATTCTGTTTTTCATATTATGAAAAATAATAAAAATATAATTGGTCAGGTATTAGCCATTAACATGTTACCAGGCTTGACCACGGGGAGGTTCCTGACCTACAAGCCCATAGATGCTCTGAAAAGAGCAGTGTCAATGTACAGAAGATATAAGAAAAAAACAGGGAAAATGTTAATCATCAGAACATAATATGTTTACCATTCTCATTCGTCTGGGATGCCGGGTTGCAAATAAGTAAATAATATCTTCCAAATTCAATTCCATGTCTCTGTGGGTGTACATGAGAGCCAAACCATTTAACCGTTCTTGTCCCATGGTGCTCCTCAAATAACTCTTCAGATTTCGAAGGGAGGAAATTGATCTTTCACATGAGCAAGATGTGACAGAAATTGTGGCCAGAATTTGAAGAATTGTGAAGATATTTGGGAAACAAGCTGGATCAACATCCTTTAAAGTGCTGCTAAGCTTTGCAGGAATGTCTTCAGCTTTTTCTTTCTTCTTATGCCATAACCTTTCCCAAAGATCTAATTTAGCAGACAGTCCAGCAATATTTGGTACATCTTGGTTGTAATGTTGACAGAATTCTTCAACATGAGATTTCCAGGTTGAAGGATTCTTCAACAGAACAGCTGGTACTAAAGAGAAGCCTTTAAAACACAGGTAAGCTTCAATAGGAAAGCGTGATTCCAGTTGGTGTAGAGCATGTGCCAAGAAAACTTGAGTCAGGTTAATTCGGTAGTAATCCTGAGGAGATGATGATGGGCAGTTACTTCTATAAATTTGGCACTGAACAGTCCTAGGTCTAGAAGGTTGGATGCCAAATCTTTCAGAAAGTTGGACAGCCTCCTCATAAAGCCTGTTGTGGTGTTGATCAACATGGGCATGCATTTCTTCGAGAGCACCTTTCAGGGTTGAGATTTCTTGTTCAGCAGCCAGGATGTCCATTTCTTCCCTTTGCAGTTTAACTGTTGCAGGTCTTGTAAGCCCAAGGATGTACTTTACTATGACCAATGTTACAATGAACTCAAAAGTAACAGCATTTGTTAAGACCTGTGCATCATCTCTGCTAGTAGAATTCCAATTACCAGCTCCAATAACACCATCACCATCTTTATTCAAAGAGATATCTTCTAAGGTAGCAAATATTGGAAGCAGGAGTTCAACCACCCTGTCAAGACCATCAAGACGAGCAATCCAACGAGTGCGGCACACATCAATCAAAATTCTGTGATTGCTGTTTGGCAACAGTTCCTTTACCTTCTCAACCAGGTGGTGTTGTCGTTTTGGCGAATTAGTAAAAAATTCAGAAAGCTTTCTGACAGTTCCCATCATATTACGGACCAATGGTAATGTGCAAGAATTAGCAACACAAAGATTCAAGCGATGATTCATGCAATGAACATAAACAGCCTTTGGGAATTGACGTTGGATTAATGTAGATGCACCAACATACCTGCCAGCCATATTCCCTGCACCATCATACGATTGACCCCTGCAGTCATCCATGCTCAAACCAAGGCCAGTAATCGAATTGAGGATAAGATCTTTAATAGCTTCTCCAGTCGTTTCTTCTCCACAAAGGTGAAATCCAGCGAACTCTTCTCGTATGATTCCCGAAGAATCAACAAAGCGAAGAACAAGAGAGAGATTTTCCTGGTTGGATACGTCAGCAGCTTCGTCGGCCATTATAGAAAACATTTTACTCGAATTAACTTCGGCGACGATCTTTGACAAAATATAACCTCCCACAGTCTCAATAATCTCGTTCTGTATGGTTTTGGAACGATACGTAGCATTTCGTGGCGCATTCTCCAGATGTTCTCTCAGTTTCTCGTCGCCGCTGTCAATTCGAAATGCGAGAAGGGCTTGAAAGTTTCCCTGGAGACGTTCGTCGTCAGGGCTATCATCTCTTCTTCCTCGAAGGGGGATGTTGTTTTGGCCACAAAAAATAACGGTCTTGATGATCGATTTTATCCTCTCTCGATTTTCTCTCACCTGAGCTTGCATCTGTTCATTTAACTGCTGATCGATCGGAACAACCTGGTTTCTCATCATCTTGGTGAATTCCTGCATAGCAATCACAGCCGCACTGTGTATTTCCGACTTCCCAGACGAATGAGTCTGAAACTTAGTGCATGCAGATGTCCAGAACGTGAGTGGAGATTTAAACAGTCGGTTGAACAACGTTTTTGCCAAACTCCATTCCAAAACAAACGCAGGGTAGACAAAAAGCCCCGTCCAAGTACTTTGAATAAACCAGCCAAGGATTGCGTTCTAACCAATCTGGTTTAAACTTTCGATGTCGACCACCACTTTCCAGTGTCGAAGGAAAATTAAAAAGACGGTCAGGTTTCCAGACGTTCTGAATAAATTTGAATTTATCCGCGCCAGAAAATCGAGCGATGTCTTTGTAAACCAAGCCAATGTCGTATGGCGAACAGTCTTCCTTACGGCAAACCGGGTTTCCTCGATCGTGAAATACTGCAGTCGCTCATGAGTATTTATAAAGCCTGACAGGTTCACGAGCGGTTCACAAAACCTACGAGGCCAATCAAAGGCAATCTTGACAGGTTCCACTTAATTGGCTAACCAATCATGATGAGGTTTGAGCGGTTCACTTTCTGGTTAACCAATAGTAGAGACGTTTGACAGGTTCCACTTAATTGGCTAACCAATCAGAGGAATTTTAAGCAGATCACGATCAGTTCACATTCGGTTTGCTTCTTGCGCACGGTATTTAATCCGTAGTTCAAGACATTGCCAAAGAAATAACGGGAAAATAATTCCAGTTTTAATAATATTGGGCTTTTCAAACATAAAAATACCCAAATGATGTAACGGCATTACATGTCCTTTACTTAAATTTTTTAATTAACATTACTTTTTATCAAATTTTGACCGGTTCAATGGAACCCATGGAACTAGTCTGGATCCACCCCTGCCCTGGTACTTGGAATTTTACAATAAATTTTATATTAAAAGAAAGCTCTGTTATAGTATTATAATATATTAAAATTTTAGCTTGTGTATTTAAAAAGTCACCTGTCGACAGCTGCAAACGTCGGCGCTATTTTCCATAAATTCGCTAATGTCACACTGCTGGTACTAAGAAGATATCTTTTAAACTCTCAGTGCTTACTTGACTTTTGGCAAATGTTTCGCACTTTTCAATGTCCATTAGTGAGGTGTGTACAGAAGAATAGTTCTTTTAAGGGAAAACAACAAATATGTGGGCAACTGTTGTGTCAGCACTAATTAACGAAGTTAATTACTCCACGAGTCACTAGTAGCGAGAATCCTCGTCGTTTTTTACAAAAAGTCACCTGAAATCGGATTAGAAATATCAGAGAAAACGTTTTGGAGCATAGCTTTTTAATTCGCTAGCGAATGCGTCTAATAATTTATGGCTTTTTGACACAATAATTGTTTAGCGGCAAGCAAGGAACGCATTTGAGTGACAGGCACACTTGCAATGGTGAAACAGTTTCTTTTAGTTTTACTGTTTTACTAACAGTCTCTCTTTTTCAGAATCATCCTCAGGGTATTACGAAACGGAAACTTTACAATTAACCATATACAAAGAACTGTGAGAAATCAGGTGAAAAAAGTATATACGTGGCAACGCTTTAAAACAGCGTGTCTACAAAAACATGTAAAGGATGTAAAAAATGATTTGAAAAAAATTTTTAGTTCAGTTTGATGTCGTAGATGAATTTACCTACGGTCTTAAGATATGTTCTATAACTTTATATAATATTCTGACGAACTTCCTCATCTGCTGTTAATGCACTAAATAATCCAGAACTACCCTTTTAAGTTGCGCCAAAAGAGCAAGGTTATAGTTCAAAGGTGTACTCCTAGATAATAAGAACCCAGTTACATCATTTTATAAAAAATATCAGTATTTGTTCTAAAATACCTCTGACAATAATCAGTTTCGGAACTGTCGCCGAAGGTCCATACTTAATGACCATATTTTCTAGCTGAATTAGATTCTCGTTCATTAAATAAAAGCGTTTTGTTAATTCACCAACCAGCGTATGATAGCGTCGTGCTTATTTTCGTCCTTGGTAAATGACGAGAATTCTTGCGGCCAGACTGCGGAGAATTTATCGGTTGTAGACTGTGTTTTCCTAAGTTAGTGAGTGCCAAAAAGCATTAAAACATTTTAGTTCTAACAAAGAGTAAGGAGATATAAATTACCAGTCGTTTCATCCGTTCTAAAACGCTTAAAGCATCAGTTCTAAATTTTAGAATAACGCTTTGAAGCGTGGCTCAATTGTAATCCGAGCAACCTGAGCTCAACCTTACCCCAACCTTAACTTTAACTTTAACCCTAATCCTAATCTTTGACCAACTCCCTCCAGCTTTCGGGGGAACATTTTCATAGGGCCAGGTTGTTCAGATTTCAATCTGTTCACGTTTTAAAGCGTTATTCCAAAATTTAGAACTGAGTGAAGCGTTTTAGGACGGGTGAAACGGGTGAAAAAGTCGACTTAGCCATGAAACTAATCCTTGTTCGCCCAGGTGAGAAAAACTAATAATAAATAATTATATTTATTAAATCCACTTGTGGTATTGGCTGGTTAATCAGCAGAACTTGATCTTTGAACAGACTCGGAAGAGATTGCAGCTGACGACATGTCTTCAGCAACGGGCGCCCGTGGAATCGATAGTATGCAATCGACAACAATTCTATGTTGGGGAAATAGTCAAAACAAACGGGAGGAATAAGGGTACCCATTGGAGATAAGTTCAATATAAGAAAAATATTCTGTAAGGTGTAGCGGTAATGAAAAATGAAAGAGTCCACTTGTTAACATTTTTCGTATGTTTTATTTTTTATACAAATTTTATCCGAAAACATTTTCTGATAAGTTACAGCTGCCAATAATAGTCATAATTATTTATTATTAGTTTTTCTCACCTGGTCGAGCTAGGATTAGTTTCATCTCACAGTCTGTTTTCTCTGTATTTCCGCACACCTCCTTAGAACCAAAACCCCGTTTACACTGTCACATTTTGGGTACGGCACGGCTAAAATTTTGGTGCGGATGCCGCTATTTTTGAGCACGGCACGAGTGATTTTCACAGTGTAAACTCTGCGGACTTTTTAAAATTTGGTACCCGTCCCTGAAAATTTAGCCGTGCCGAGCACTTCTATATGTTTGATGAGTATCGAGCTTGAAGATCGTTCATCTACTTCAATATATCCAAGCTCTCATGTTTCCTAAACATCAAACTGCTTCAATCATTATCAATATATAGTGGCTTCCGCTTAGGTCGCACATATATATATCGAATTTGCAACTTAGCTCGCCATCTGAGTCTCGGTAGCTCAATGGTTAGAGCGTCTAACCGGTCATCAGAAGGTTGCGGGTTCGATCCCCGTCTGGGGCTCAGATATCTTTTTCTGAGTATCGAGCTTGAAGATCGTTCATCTACTTCAATATATCCAAGCTCTCATGTTTCCTAAACATCAAACTGCTTCAATCATTATCAATATATAGTGGCTTCCGCTTAGGTCGCACATATATATATCGAATTTGCAACTTAGCTCGCCATCTGAGTCTCGGTAGCTCAATGGTTAGAGCGTCTAACCGGTCATCAGAAGGTTGCGGGTTCGATCCCCGTCTGGGGCTCAGATATCTTTTTCTGAGTATCGAGCTTGAAGATCGTTCATCTACTTCAATATATCCAAGCTCTCATGTTTCCTAAACATCAAACTGCTTCAATCATTATCAATATATAGTGGCTTCCGCTTAGGTCGCACATATATATATCGAATTTGCAACTTAGCTCGCCATCTGAGTCTCGGTAGCTCAATGGTTAGAGCGTCTAACCGGTCATCAGAAGGTTGCGGGTTCGATCCCCGTCTGGGGCTCAGATATCATTTTCTGAGTATCGAGCTTGAAGATCGTTCATCTACTTCACTTCTATATGTATAGGTCTCAGCATGGCTAATTTGCCGTGTCGTGCCCAAAATGTTACAGAGTAAGCGGGGTTTAAGATGTCGAAATACCTCTTTTGGCACTCACTCACTCAGAGGAACACAGGCTGCAATCGATAAATACTGCACAGTCTAGCCGCAAGAATTCGCGCCATCTACCAAAGAAGAAATTGAGCACGTTGCCATCATACGCGAGTTCAGACATGCATCTACCACTACAATTCCGAAACCGATTATTGTCAGAGGCATTTTACAACAAGTGCTAATATTTATTTCATTAAAATAACGTGACTGGGTTCCTATTACGTCGAGCACACCTTTGAAACTGTAGCCTTGCTCTTTGGTTTGACGTTAAAGCTAAGTGCTGGGTTACTTAGTGTATTACCAACACAAAGTGAAGAGGGTCCTCTGAATAATATAAAATGTTATTCGACATATCTGAAGGCCGTAGGTAAATTCACCAACGGTACCAAACTGACTTAAAATGATTTTTTCAAATGATTTTGTATTTTGTTTCCGCATTTAAGGCATTTCCTACTTTCCAAGTGCGGTGTTACTCTAAGAGTCAAATATGTTCCTTGCTTACCGCTAGACAATTATTGTGGTGTATTGTGTCAAAGTGCCATGAATTATAAAACATATTCGCTAGGAAATAAAAAATTATGCTCCAAAACGCTTTCTGTGAAATTTCTAATCCGATGTCAGGTGACTTTTTGAAAAAATAGACGAGAATTTTTGCTGGTAGCGACTCGTGGAGTAATTAACTTCGTTAATTAGTGCTGACACAACAGTTGCCAATATATTTGTTGTTTTGCCCTTATTCTACAAGATCGACTAGGAGCTTTAAGAACTATTCATCTGTACACACCTCACTAATGGACATTGAAAAGTGCGAAACATTTGCCAAAAGTCAAGTAAGCACTGAGAGTTTAAAAGATATCTTCTTAGTACCAGCAGTGTGACATTAGCGAATTTATGGAAGATAGCGCCGACGTTTGCAGCTGTCGACAGGTGACTTTTTAAATACCCACGCTAAATTTTTTATATATTATAATACTATAACAGAGCTTTCTTTTAATATAAAATTTATTATAAAATTTTAAGTACCAGGGCATCAACTTTGTCTTTGAATTTTCCTCATTTACACAGTTTTGTCATGGTGTTGAAATTAACAAACTTCATGCTCAATGGAGCGTTTATAAAAATGCCCGTATTTCTGATTTTATTTAATTTTCTAGTTCACCAAATGTCCAAATATTGAAGTGTTCAATTTCATACAGATACGATGAACTATTACGCGTCAAGAGCGTGTTATATTTTGCAAATTTTCGGCCGATGAAACGTCGTCTCTGACTCGATTCAGTATTTCACGTTTAACCTCGAAACGAAATTACTTTGGAAAGTTTTACCGTGATTTTCAATAACAGTTCACCAAAGGGATTATCCATACAAAATATGAAGGAATCCGAAATTTCATTTTTGTCAATGAGTTCTTGATATTTACAGACATCCGTTCTTAAATGCCCCTCCATATAAATGATTGCGTATCAATGATAAATGAGTTAGGTAATTAAGTTGATAGGTAGAGCCTGGAAGGTAGCTACGTACGTACCTATACAGGTAGATGACTAGGTACGAACCTGTGTGGGTAGGTAGGTAGGTAGGTAGGTAGGTAGGTAGGTAAGTAGGTATGTAGGTAGGTAAGTAGGTATGTAGGTAGGTAAGTAGGTAGGTACGTAGGTAGGTAAGTGGACAACTTGGTAGCTAGGTAGGTAGCTAGGTAGATAGCTTGGCAGGTAGAAAGTTGGTGGATAGCAACTTTCGGTATCTAGGTAGCTAGTATGGTAGATAGGTAGGTAGGCAAGCCGGCAGGCAGGTAGGTAAGTAGATACAGGTCTTCGGCCCTTGCACTGTGCTTTGCGCGGTAGACAAGGAGATTGCGGCTAGTTTCGTAACTGGAAAGTATTTTTATGCCTATTAAAATGTTCAATCCAAAGTCAAGTACTTTACTCAAGCCACAAAAAACTGGTAAACAGATGTTTTAAAGTTGTCTATGCCAACGCTTTTGTTTAAATAATAAAGGTTTAGTTGGATAAAGGTACATTTTATTTTAGCCGCCATGTTGTATGGCAAATGCATGGCGTCTGGTGCCCAATATCAACCCGTGGTTTAGCTAGCTAAATATTTTCCCTTTCTACCAACAATTGACTTGCTGACATTAAAATGTCTTTTTTTTTGTGGGGGATTGCGTGTTAAATACACTTTTAAAGGACTTTGTTGCGTTAATAAAAAAATTCATTCTGCTCACTCAAATTTGACCAATTACACAATGGAATTGCCAGTATGATAAAAAAATGATAAAAAAAATGTTAAACATGCTTTGAGATTGGGGAAATCTGTAAAACTTTGTAAAATTAGTGACAATCATTTCTGGCAAAGTTTAGGCAATATTTAGCTAATCCTGCAGCATTACCAGTAACGAAAATGCAAACTCAAACTAACGACATTGCACCAAATCTTTGTTTTCTCCCATAAATCAGGCTCAGGCTAACACTTTTCTTCCATCAAAGCGTTTTGTTTAACTCGATCTCCGTTATCAATTTAGAAAAAAATCAGATCTTTTACACTTCGGTATTTGTTATATATTTCTGCTGAATATCTTTCTTACCTTGACCACAGTACTTATATTGAACGTCTATGTGTCCAACCATTTCGATGAGATTTTAACATCTTTCTCGCAGTCCTTATTTTATTGCAACGACGTAAATACACTGAGCGATAGCATGTGTTTGGTGAACTTTTGTATGCTTATCTCGGCCGTTTTCTTAAAAAGAATTTTGTTACTTGTGTGTGTAACAGTGTGTTTGTAGGACACACCTTTTGTGTTTAACATATCTGGTTGTGCTTTTTAGCACGTCCTATTTACAGTGTATGATGAACTTTGACCAGTCACGTAGCCATGAATTTGAAACTAGGGAGGGCAAGGGAGATTTTAGACAAATGTACCGACAAGATGTTAGCAATGTACTGACAATTATTAAGAAAAAAATAAAATTTGACCAAACCGACAGCATGAGAAACGTGAAGTTTGATAAAGGAATAAATAATTTCTACTTTGCTAGCTGTAGCTGGTATAATGGTATTAGATTTCGAAAATGATTCGCAAAAGTGCGCACATCACGCACATCATCATCATTTTCGGCCATCACCGCTCCCGCAACCACTT
This sequence comes from Heliopora coerulea, assembly GCA_030142905.1. Lineage (NCBI taxonomy): Eukaryota > Metazoa > Cnidaria > Anthozoa > Scleralcyonacea > Helioporidae > Heliopora > Heliopora coerulea. The sequence continues at coordinate 966,711 of JASJOG010000124.1, read as the reverse complement.
TGTCCTGAGGGTTGACTTGATCTATCATTTTTGTCAGTTAAAAAGACAAAAAACAAATCAGAATTCCTTACGAACATTTTGTATTGAACGTCTTTCCCGCACTTAACTTTCGCCGGAGCTTATTTAACAATGTTTTAATTTGATAATTCAAACGCAAATGGAATACGCGACAGTCAGGCTTAATGTACCGACAGATGTTCTTGTTGTACCGACAGACCAAGTCAGGACGAAAAGTAGGGGGACAACTGCTCCCCTTTTGCTGCGGTAATAGCGGGAGATATTCGAGAAGTCGAACAATCATAAAGCCTAGCCAGTGTAAGATGGTTAGAATAGCTCAGTGAACAAAACTAAAGTAGGACAAGTTAACTGTTGTCGCAATATTGTGTGTAAATGACTGTATAGCCGATTGTTTTGGTTTGTGTTCAAAATTTTGACTCTCGGTGTTCCTTATTAAAGTATCAGTAAACGTCTGTAGTTTTGCTGTGGCTGTATTTTAACTTATTGTGTAACACAATGTGAACCGAAGAGCAATTAATGCCCTCGATCACGACTTTGCTTTTCACCTGGACAAGTCAGCCTGCGAGTCGGCGTACGAAAAGATACTTTTTGTATTATTCGAGTAAATGCAAGGATTTTTTATCATCACCCCTGATTATTAGCGCGGGTGGGTTTTCGATCTTATCCTGGTTGGCAAGTAAATCAACAGGTTCATACAAAAACTTTTCGGTCCGAATTCGACTTCTATTATTTTTACTCTGGGTAACTAGAGTAAACCAGCAGTCTATCAACCTTTTAACTTTTTGTGCTGCTTTATAATGCCAACGCAGCATGCATTATCATTGTCTATATTTTAATGTATGACCACTGAAGTTTGATTCCAGTGACGACCTCTGTGTTTTAAAAGTACTAATTGTTAATTTTGGTTTTGTAAGAGGGACGATGGTCAACAAATGAAGGTGGTGAACCAAGTACAAAGATATTGGATTTTGAAGGTACATTACTACTAAGGTTCTTCTTACTTCAGTTTAGTTGTCGTTATAATTGAGATCAACTTTCGTGCAAAAGATCTGGACGTGTGGTGTTGGTCGTCAGATACGTAATACAGCACTGTGATTAAATAAAAGTTACCAACTGCATTATGCCAACTCAGTGTTTTATATGGCCGATCTAGTGTGGTAAAGCTATTAAGACATAGTCATTATTGGCGTGCACTAAAGCATTTTGGTTCATATGTTTAAACTAAGGTGACAACTCACTGACTTGATTTTCGAATGCTATGGGGGTGTCGGCGGTATGGAACGTGATTATAAGATTTTATTTCCTTCTGTGCTTGACATATTCAAATCTACATGTTGTGGGATCAGTCTTATCTGTTTCAGTCGGGCTTGTGTGAGTTCAGCTGAACTAACTTTTCCAGTAGCAGTTTGGAGAGTTACTTCTGGATCTCTCAATAGCCTTTCTCTAACAGTGTTATCTTGGATTCTAAAAACAACTTGATCTCAAATCAAGGGTTCTTTCAGAGCTCCAAACTTACAAATGTTTGATAATGTTTTCACGACAGTGACATAATTATCAATAGACTCACCTTTTTTGTTGGTTTCTTGAAAAGAACTCATGGCGTTCGTAGATGGTATTCTTTCTTGGATTTCTTGGATTAAAAGAGGTCTCGAGCTTCTCTAAAACTTTGGCAATCTTTAGGTGATCGCCTTCTTCGTCCCAGGTAAAAGTGTTGTATACATCAACTGTTTCTTCGCCTATGACAGTTAGCAGTGTTGCTATTCGCGCGGATTGTTCTTTACCTGCAACTCCAGTTGCTACTTCGTAACTGTTCCATTTCTGTTTAAACTTTTTTCACTTTTGTGCCGTATTTCCACCCAAGATTTTCAAGGGTTCTGGATGTGGAATATCGAGAGTCATTGCCATGTTTGAAGAGAGGTTTGACTACAAATCTCCTTCGATTGTTATTTGTTAATATGCTTCTTCACTTCAAACCACCTCACCTCTGCTTTTATACAGTAGAGGAATGTCCCACTCATGACTCATTGTAGTTGCGGCTTGTAGTTGCTTGTAGTTGCGCCACTGTAAGTAGACAAGATGGACAATAAAGCCTTGTAGGTTGCGGGCTTACTTGTGTAGAGATCATGTAGAACTAGAGGGGAAGATGGACGACTGAAATTAGTAATTACTTCAAAACAGCCATTTTGAGTAAACCATTGGATTATTGGTTTACCCCAGGCCCTTTTCCGTCTGTTGGTGTACTTCGATCTTGAACAACTGTTGTTTCGTATTTGTTTTCGTTAACTGTATAGCAGAAAAAATTACTTTGTTGGATATTAGTCGATTATTATTTTCCCTCAATTGTTTCAAACAGACAAACTACACAAGCGAAGTGACCTTTGATCATGTCCTTGAACAATTGCATCCGAGCTTTGTTTGGTTTGCCTCTCAGTTTCTCCAATATGGCAGTCTTCAGTTGGTTACCTGTAATTAATGTAGATCTCTATGCTTACTTGATACTGATCATGCCTTGATCAGTTCTTTTTTCGACAAAAGTACCAGGACATATGGACCAACCATGGAAAAGACACTTAGAAAAGGTCGTCGAATACTTCCTTAGGGAAACCGAATTAATTTTCCACCTGTAGTAGCAGATGTCTTGCCGATTAAACTTTGGACGTATGTTAGATCATAAACTTGAACATTAAGTCGTAAATGCAATAAACGTCTCTGGTATATTGCTGAATTTTTTATTTTGATGTTTCTAGCCGTTATTTTCTTCACTTCATTTTCTCTTCTTACTTGCAAATGTCGATATTATTTTAATCGGCATGTTTTCAGTAAAGGTAACTGGTCGTACGGAAGAAAATGTCCCAGAATAGCCAACATTAAAATTGTTGTTTTACTTTGTTACATTCGGTTAATACATTCGCAAGATTAATAGTTACAGTCTACTCCAGACGTATAGCTCAGAACTGGAAACAAAAGCTGTTTTTGTCCGGTCATTAGGATCGACGGATATTTGCCAGTACCCCTTCTTGAATCTAACTTCGTGAAATATTTCGCGTCCCCAAGGGAGTCGAGAATACAGTCATAACTGTATTAAGCAGACCCCCTCGGGAATTGTTTAGTGTCCGTTTAAAAGAGGTGTCCGCTCAATGGAGATTCTCTTATCCAGACCTCGTGGATGCTAATTACAGTTAGACATGGTCTACACGCCTACGTGTGCACACAATCACTTCCGCTGATTTTCACTCAAAACATCTCTACATGCTATCATCGCGCAGTTCTTTGCTTCTAAAGTACATACAAGTGCGTTCAGTATGAATGATGGGGTTTTGGCTATGATATGTAGGTAAAAATAGTTCATAGCATGACAGTTTTTGAAACTCCATAGAAACCCGTCGACAGCCTCCAGTAGCGTCTTCACGCTTTGAGTAGTAAACTGTCATAATGAAAAGTCGGCCCAGTAATCTGTATTCCAAATATTTACTAGTAAATTGATTTATACGAGGTTATCATGAGTACACGGACGTTTGGCGGACTAAAATCACTGAGGAGTACTTTCTGAAACAAGAGTCCCTTATAAAAAACTGATAAAAATGCGATTTCTGATGTCAAAGAAAATGACGGCGATGCATCAACGGTATAGTCTTGTGTTCACCCCCACCGAAATTAAGGTTAACATGAAAGTTGGTGGTCACATCACTAAACTCATAGTAGTGTAGATCACAAAGTTTCTTAATCACGCAACAAACATTGGCAAAGTTATCATGAAGAGGAAAAGGATGAACAAAGGTTTGGAATATGGCTTGCAAATTCCTAAAACCTCAAGTGTATGAAATTCGAGGAGACCGTTTTTCCTGCAACTGGATGAGAACGTTGATGTAGGACTCCAGTAAATAATAACATTAACTGGAAACAAACATAGCTTATGAAACTATGGGCCGACTGTTGCTAAGGATTTCCTGATTTACGTCGTGAGACATCATAAATGGGAAAAGCTCTAATCTAATTTCTGTAATCTGGCTATTGACATTACATTTTAACGAACGAAAAGCGATTAGATATCAATGAATACAGAAAAATTTGTCCGCTTAATCGACGGAACGGGTATCTTTTTGTATGGATTTAGGTGCCTGTGTCAGTGGCGTAACTATAGGGGGGCAGGGGGGCGGTCGCCCCCCCACACGACACCAGTATGGTCATCTTTCGGAAAATTGTAGTCCTCTGTCGGAAATTTGGGTGTTAGCTGTTGAGATAATTATATCGCGAAATTCCTGTCATGATCTTAATTCTTAACACTGCAAAATGTAAACATCAATGATAAACCACCTTTCCCTCTCGTTCTCACTTCTCATGTTCTGCAGCTAAATCGGACAAACGCTGTCCGGTAGGAAAACGATGGATCTATTGCGATCAGCACCGATACCGGTAATTTAGTGGGACAGACTGTCAGAGTACTTCCGCTTGCGTCGGCAATTTAGCATAAGATGCGAAAACACCTAAATGCGCGTGAGACGTCCTTTACTGAGTTTACAGTTGCCGTAATAAATTGATATTGCCCACAGTAATAGTAAGCGAAACACTTTGGGCATCTCCAGAACGAGCTATCCGTATCACAGTAAACAATTCTCAAGTAAGTAAACTTTTGTGTTAATAAGTAAATTTGTAAACAAACGATTAAACCCATTCTGAGGACTGGGGGTCAATACTTAAGGTCATTCTGGGCTTTATTCTTCAAGCCAGAAGATTTTACTCATATTTCATATTGTACATATTTTCATTCCGCTTAGCACACATCAGAATAGTACAAAAGTCGACTTTCTAATCATTTACAGGTTTTGTTTCGTGACTTAATTCGGAAAGACGTAATATAGGACAAATTAAGATGAATTTGTGTATTAGTGTATGTAAGAATGAGTAGATATGATTTATTGTAAGGTAGGTTAGTTATTAATCCGCACTAAAAATTCCAAGTTACGCCACTGGCCTGTGTCCCCTTATTACAGGTTTCCGCCTCAAAAAGGTGGTACTAGTTTGGTTAATGTGGGATTAAGTTAGGGACTTTGGAAATCGTCCGCTTAATACAGGGTGTCCGCTTAAAGCTCCACTTAATACAGGTTTCACTGCATCTACAATATTGGGAATTTAGTTCTTACTGGCTTATTTCTAGTTGGACAACTAAGTATAGTTACTCTATTACAGTATGGTTCAAGGGCAGCTTTGATTGTTTTGTTATGTGATTCAACGAGGGAAGAGAATTGTGCCATACGTCGTGAGACATCGTTAATAGGAAAGACCCTAATCTAATTTCTGTAGTCTGGCTATTAGCATTACAATTTAAAGAAGGAAAACGCTATTAGATATCAATGAATACAGAAAACTTTGTCCGCTTAATACACGGAACGGGTAACTTTTTGTATGGATTTAGGTGTCCGCGCACGCTTAATAGAGGTTTCCGCCTAATAAAGGTAGTACTTGTTTGGTTAATGTTACTTGTTCGGGACTTTAGGAATCGTCCGCTTAATACAGGGTGTCCGCTTAAAGCGCCGCTTAATACAGGTTTCTCTGCATCTACAATATTGAAAATTGGATGGGAATCATTGAGCGTAACCTGGTTGAGTTTTCGGTAGTCGACACCAAAAGTAAGCTCCCTCGATCGTTCGTTAACTAAGATTAGATCAAGGGCTTGGACTGGGTCGAATGACATCCCGCGCTAGCACTTCTTAAATCTGTCGTCAGCTTCTTTCATATAAGTTGCGTATGTTGGAGCGCTACTGCCCGTATCAATTCTGTGGGTTGCCACGTCTGTGTGACCCAAACTGTCTTCGAACACATCAGAATTATGGCAAAAGATCTTAGATACTTCGTTTTTGGTACGCTTGTATAACGATGCATTGTTAACCATGTCGATTTCATGCTTAAATTTTGTTCTTACCGGCTCATTTCTAGTTACTCAACTCAGTATTACAATATGGTTTACAGCTAGCCTTCATTGTTTTTTTATGTGATTCAACGTGGGAAGAGAATTGTGCCACTTTCCTGCCGGCATTAAGTTCAGTCGGTTCGTTTAGAGCATTCATGAATGATTCGGAGAGGAGTTTCTTTGCCACTTGGGCAGACAACGTTGTGTGCAGTGTGTATTCTAGAGCCCAGCTGTTCATTATTTTAGTGGTGCCACGAAACCTACTTCTGATAAAGCTGACTTAACTAACAAACCTTCAGTGACCACCGTTTACACCTTAGTTGGCACGACGACATTTGATCTAAGGCTATAGGGGTTTCTCCCTTTAACCTAGACTGAACGAGAACAGTCGGGTCTCCCGAGCATGAGTCAGTTGTTTCAATTGTCTGCACAGGGACAGTACTTGTCTTGGTAACTTGGGATGCACTTCCACCTTAGGGTGGAGTATGCATACTAAAATAGGTTGTACCATGGGGTCCGGTTAAAAAGTAGGGGCTATCGTTCCTTACAAAAATCTTCCTTTATGCTCAGGTTATTCTCTGTGAGGAAGTCCGACCTTAATATACAGTCGTAAGTGAAGTTATCGCTAACGAGAAAACGCCGTTCATAAGCTACGTTTTTCAGAATCATCCTCCGAGAAACATGAACAGAAAATTTTCATGATAATCTGACATTGCTGAAGTCAACTGAAAAATGTTGACTCGAGTGGGATTTGAACTCGCACTTTCGGGATACCAGTCCGCCGTTCTGCCTGTTGAGCTATAGAGTCCACAGCGTATAAGCGTCAAGTTGTCTCGAGAATATCTCGTGCCCTTAAGTTAGATAAAACTCGCATTCAAACCTAGGGGACTCGATAGCTCAACAGGTAGAGCGGCGGACTGGTATCCCAAAGGTGTGAGTTCAAATCTCGCTGGAGTCGATATTTTCAGTTGACTTCATGAGTGTCAGATTATTATGAAAATTTTCTATAAGTTACCTTACTCCCAGAAAATTAAATTTTGGCCGATATATGGCCAAGAATATTTAAACTCCCGCCAGTTATTGAAAGGCAGCGTTATCCTAGAGAAGTATCAACCAAAGAACTATCTACGTCAATAATAGCACAACATATTGTTGATGAACGTTCTCATTGATCATGTGCCAAAGAGCGCGCGCGCCTGTGCATTATTTTACATCAAACGAATGGTTGGGTGGAAAAACAAAAACTAAGTTTAACATTGTCATGATTATTATAACTACTGTTGTTACTTGGAAAAGAGCGACGTGCGTTCCCGGCTATCGAGTCGCCCGTCTGGAATTTAAAGGATTTGCGCAGTGTTTTGCAACGTGTCCATTCTCTAGGAATTCATGGCATCGTGATTCGAGACGTAAGGCTTGGTTTTTGGACCATAAGTCTGTGTCTGCGTGTCCTTTCTTCCCACAAAAAACAGGGGTGGCAATCAAATCTTAAACCTCAGTTGGTTCTGTCGGAAGGGTTTTCACCCTTCCCTGCAGTCAGCTCTTCCTCGAAGCATGTTTGCCTCGCTGCCGGGTCCGACACTATTGCTACCAGGTTGTTCATTCCATCTTTCCACCCAGTCTTGGGGATGCCATGTCGGTACTCCTGGCGTAGTCACTGTGCCGGTTTGGTGGTGTAGTTTTGAATGGCTCGATAACGTTGCACAAATGAAAGGTTCTTTTGAATATCGGTCACCGGCTCGCTCTCCAACAGCTTGATTTTTATGTTTTTCGGTAGGCCTTTCATGAATTGTCTGGTAAGCAATGCTGTTTTTGCACCTTCTTCTGTCGTCAGGTCTGCTTTCAAGAGGATCTGTACAAGTTCCCATTTGTAAACCGGTGGATCCTGTCCTTATTTTAAAGTTTTCACTTCAAATTCGGCAGAGTAGTTTTCGCGAATGGCTTTCAGGCACATCGCTTCTTTGAGGGCTTTTGAGGCATTTATATACGATAGATGATTTTTTAATCGTATGCATAGAAATGACTTAAAACTCTTAATTTACTGATATGAATGAATAAAGAGTCAGAAGGCTTTATCGGATTTAGAACACGCGGCTATCGCCTTGATATCTTATTTATTTATAAACGAATCCCTCATACGTTTATTACGAAGAAAGTTTTAAAATTAAGGTTTCTAAGCCGCAATAATTTGATGATGAATGATTAGTGAGTTTTTCCAACGATAAATCATTCTAGCCTAAAACAAAGCCAACTATAACATAATTTAAGTTATATTTAATTATAAGATTTCATTCAAATTTAAATTGAATATCTTTTCAAAATATACGGTAAGTCCCAGCTTATTGGGTGCTTTGTCAATGTCCTACTAAAATCACGGAAACTACGCCCGCCGAACAAGTTAGCGAACCGTTTATACACTGGCGGTCAAAAAGAACTGCTCAAGCTCCGTTTCTTGGGTAATGAAGGGTTCCAGCAATGGTTTTTTCTCACCTCTACGACAAAACAGTAAATTTCAGATAATGTGAACGTATCTCCTACAATTTTTAACAGAGCTCGAGTCATTCTAAAGAATTTTTTTTGGGAAAGTCAAGATGTATTCCTGGTTCCCCAGGAGATTACTTTTAATTGTTGGTAAAACGAGAATTTCAAGCAACTTGCAAAATCATGGGTCTAAGGCCAAAGATCAGCCTAGAAAGAGAAGGGAAAGTTACTCATAACACGAGGCTGTTAATCAAGTGTGCTGTAGCCAAAGTGTCAGCAATGTTTTGAACAAGGCGGGACTTACTGAAAGTTTAAGGATTTGAAGATCTCTGTACAGAAAAACGAAAACTACGAAGAGAGAGGACAGAATTATGGTGAGAAAAGCATGTGCAATCTCGCTAAGACTGCACAGGAAAATTAAGCAGAGATGTAAATCGAACATGGTGAGAGTGTCTCTACTTCACTTGGCCGACGAAGAGTGAGAGAGGCTGGTCTCAACGACCGGAAACCAAGTTACTATCGGCACCACAAGTGAGCAGTTCTTTTTGACCGCCAGTGTATTAGTTACGGCTTATTTTCTCTCAAATAGGCGGCCCAAATCCCGACTATTATGCATCTAGAGAAACCTGGTGTAAATTCGTCTGTGAGGTCGATTTGATTAAACTGGTAACGTTTTGAATTTTTTTAAATCCTCAAAAATTTCTTGAAAGCTAGTAACAAAATTTTCGTCTTGAACTGGGATTGCATGAGCCTAGTAGACCCATGACGTGACTGTTGAACCCTAAACCATAGGTTGGAAATTTTTAGAACTGTCACCCCTTTTGATTTGGACTTAAATGTCGAATGTATATTGCATAGTTCACACTCCTTGGACTCCATCATTGTTCATGGTACAATATCTGTTCATTCGTCTGAAAGATCTTGTGCCTTGGACATAAGAACACAAAGGTTTCCTTACTACTTTCCAAGAAAACTGGAATGTTTGGTGCCAAAAATTTCGAAAGTAACTGGTATAAGTCGACTTCCTTCTGGATGTATTTGTATAAGATACGACATGATAAATTTAGACCTGTATTCGTAACGAACGTTAGAAAGTGAAGAAACATGTCAGGCGCGATTGCCCGGTAAATGATGTATTTAAGGGTCTCCATGCATTATAAATATCACAACGTGATACCGACCAGCATCAAACATTTCAGTTTACTGACGGTTACTGACCATGTTGAATCTTAAAACTGGTCAGATTGGTGAGAAATTGGATTGAATTATTTAACTGTTCTTGATTGGGCCATTTATATTCTGTTATATAACCGGAAGGCTTACAGCCAATCGACACGTAATGGCAACAATGACAGTTTCAATCCCCTACGCGGTCACTTTGATGTCGGTTATACGTTAATGACCACACGAATCTGACGTCCAGAAAGGCTTTGAGATTTCCCGCCTCTTTTGCCGATTCGTTACTCGACACTAATAGTGTTCAGAGAAAATAGCTCATTGTCTTTTGAGATGCCTGAAATGCATTATTTAAAGTCAGTATCTGTATTTTTACTGCGTGGTATTCTTGGTGTTGTGATTATTTCTGACATCCTGGAATAACGTCGACGTTTGCGCCCCTTCGACTAGTTAACAGTCCGAAAATCGTTCCCCAGAAAAGCTTCAGAAGCAATGTCATGCATGTGTGGCTGAGTGAGAATTGCTTGTATATTTATATGATAAGCCGGCCAGTGCCGATTTTATGCAAGATAGTGTATTTTATCATGTCAGTATTTTCCCTTACCGCAATTTGGCGTTGCCAATAAAGGCGTCAGGAACAATGTACCCCCTGCCCTCCAGTAGTGACGCCACTGGCTTAGAGATTTGCTGTGAAAGCCCAAAGTAGACCTTTTTTTAATTTCTTATGGGAAGTTAATTAATCTGTGTTTATTTCAGGATTTTAAGAATCTTAATAAGAATTTTTTTCCGTTTCTAGAGACGATTTGTAAAAAAGAAAAATTGGTATAACATTAGAAAACATTACAATTTTTCCCTTAATTTTTTTTGGATTGTCTATACTTTAACAGAAATATCAATGGCAAAAGTACCAGTCACCGTGCTTGTTTAACGGTTAACTTGGATTGAACAGCAATGATAAGCCATTTTGAAACGTCATTGTTCCCATAGTAATTGGTGGAACACTTTGCTAGGTTACAGTATTTGATGACAAAAACGGTTTATCCCCAGAAAATATTTATTGGCATTTTTTTTTTTGGTTTAACTTGAATTCTTCCCGGTCACTTTTCAAGACAATATACCGAGCCACTTTAACTCTTTGTTTCTCTTTTGGTTTTGCTTCGTAGATTTAGCCATCGAATTTCAAAGGATGACCCGAAACTTATCAGGTTAGTAATATTGAAATTTTAAAATCTCAAAAAAGTTCAGGGCAAGCCAAGACCAGCAGATCATCTCAAAGTGGCAGTATCCCAGCCCTGCCAACTACGCTTAGTTGGAATTCTGTTCGAGCATTCAACCATCACCGGTCTACCCTTAAAAAGGAATAAAAGCATGGTTGATGTTTTTTAACCACCCGTCTAAGTAAGAAAAATCACGCTTTCAAAATGAATTTAGAATAGCATATTTTTGGAAAACCCCGAATAGAAATAGAAGCTCACAACAAAACCTTTTGAACTCGACGGGTGAGTTAACTCGTTCTCACCATTACAGTTGTCCTCGAAGGACAAGTATACTTGTCGTTCGTCTGTCGTTTAAAGGAAAATATAGCAGAGTCATAAATGGTTTTTAGCGATGATTAATTGTGGATTTCGGCTAGGTAGGACTCTCACGACGAACCTCTTTCATAACAGTTAGATATTCGGGACATTACACATAAAAAGCCTTAGTTAAAGTGTTTCTTTTTATTTATTGAAAGAAGGGAAGAATAAAGAACAATCGTTAACCAATTTTTCTATTTTTCAATTAACATTGGTCTTTGACCCCCAGTAAACATAGTAGCCAGTTTAAAACATCACTAAATATGTGTATTTTGTTCGTACGTTACTAGTCCTTAACTATCGAAACCTCGTAGTGGTTGCTTGCGAAATGACGAAGACAAAACCGATTGAAGATAGCTGCCATTTCAAGGTTATGATGGGCAGCCGTCAAAGGGTCCAAGTTCAACAGGTTTTGCCATGAACTCTAAAACAATTAGTTTAAACGCTTTTGAAAATATCCAACAAAATCCCACGACAGTTGAGCAATGTGTAGCCTATTTCATTTGTCGGCTATTATAAACCAGTTTAGCAGGTTCTAGTTTTACACGATCTCAATAACTGCGTTACTAATTTGAATATGGATGTTATATCGATAACTTGGTCAGCAAATAATTGGTAATGTACTCTTTTTTCACGTACATATACCTTGTCTTTGAAACTGACGGTTGAAATGGTGGCGCTATTTTCTACAGATCATGTGTAAATTATTCTTCAAGCAGAGGCCATGTTGGTTTTTATTAATGGTAAAAAAGTAAGATTATGTAAGATCTCAGCATCATCTGTAGACCCCTTGCACTCATATGCAAAACAACCCATCTGAGGGACAACTTCAAAGTTTTGATGTTCAACAGATTAAATAAATTATGAAATTATCCTTTTTTTTTAATAAGTATTTTGCTGCCAACAACGGAATAAGTGCAAGGGGTCTATAGAGTATATTTGGTTTTGCTATTGTACTATTACAAAGAATTTCTTTCGGGTGCTTGTCTCAGGGGATCGAATTCATGAATTTCTTCATACTTTAATCATTTCGATGATGGTTTCGGATCCTTTAAAGGTTCTTCGTGTCTTTGTACGTGATCAAAACACGCTTACTTTTCACCTAAAATTTTTACAGCTTAGAAAACATTAATTTTCAAACTTTCGTCATAAGTTAACGTCTTAAAGGGTTAGTTTTTTAAGCCGTTTATAAAACTCGCAGTACGTACTTTATCCGATCTAAAACACTCGGCTATCGCCTCGTGTTTTAAATCACATAAAGCATTCCCGCTCGTCTTTTCAACATTACAAAACAAAATGTAATGATTTTAAATGTCCAACTTTTATTTGGTATTTATTTGAGAAATCATGGTGATGTTTGCTATTATTTAATCGTTACAAAATTCTGTGTAAGAGCAATATCAAGAGTTGGTAAGTCTAACTCAAGATTAAAGGGAATCATTGTGATGCGAAGGCAAATGTTTCATCCTTATCTGACATGCAGATAATTTCAAGTAAACAGTCATAATACACTTTAACAGCCATCTATTCACAGTAAACAGCCATCTATACACTTTCCTTACAAAGCTTCATAAACATAATAGATAAATATGTATATAAATTATATTAGGCATTAGTCTTCTTCTACCATTAATAATTACTGTCAAGTATACATAATACTAATTTTGGAAAAGTTTTTGAATGTAAATATAGTTATTAAAAATTAAGTATTATATATAGTAAATAGATGCACGGCCTTTTGAAAAACAGGAAACTCAACAGGCCACCGTGCTAAAATAAATGTAAGTAAAGTAAAGTAAAGTAATTTTATATTTAGCAAAGACCTAAGTGAATGCAATAACAGATATGAATTACACGATTTAAGCAGTCCTATGTACCAAAAGTTTTAAAACAGAAATATGATTATATTTGTTGGATTTCTGTTGCAATTTAGCGGTGAGTTACTTACCTGTACCTGTATTTACGTTTATCTGTATTTTGGTACAACGTCCGGCAGTTTTCACCAAGTTAAATGAATTTAAAGTTTACGGTAGATACATTACACGACGGAGTTATTCATTCTTTTGGTTTACTTTATTAATACCACTCGCAAAAAAGTTAAGTCGCCGGAGGGAAAGTAATTTGAGGCATTTATTTTATCTTTGGGAGCGCATTTACAGGACTGTAATCGACTTCCGCACGTAAATGAAAGGTGTTGTTTCATCAACTTATTTCTAGCTTCTTATGCTTTACCTATGTTAATTCAATATAAAAACCACAGTAAGCCAACAACTTCGATGGGATCTTCATTTGCTCCTATCTTTGCTGATATAATTTTAACAGAATTTGAAAAAATTATCGTTTCTTACCTAATTCCTTGTGACACCATAAAAGTTTATAAACCTCATGTTGATGACACACTTCTTTTGACCAAGCCTTCTGAAATTCCGGTAGTTTTAACCATATTTAATGAACTTGATAAAAATTTAAAGTTTACAGTAGATAAAATATCTGACTGAGTTATTCAGTTCCTTGATATAAAAATTTACTTCGATGGTACTGACGTTTATCCTAAGAACTCTCCCACTGGCCAACATACACACCTTTTTAGTTTCGACCCTTTTGCACGCAATTTCTTTTCCATCGCGCATTTATGATCTGCAGCAACAAAAAGCTTTCTGACTAACAAATCAACACCTTGGAAAGTTTCATGTCGTGGAATGGTTTTCCCAATATAGTGAAAAACGTTTTACCTAAAATGTGGATTCGGCTTCCTTATTTTGGCAAACGAGGGGAAAATCTTGTTAAATCTTCCATTAGGAAGAGTTCTTCCAAAGTTCAGGAGATGTCTCGTAGTAATATCTGTCAGATTACTTGTCCAGGATGGAATAAAAGATATTTAGGGAAAACCGATCGTTGTTTTTATACATGTCTTCCCGAAAATTCTTCTCAAAACAACACCAGTGCGATTGGCCAACACTTTCTACGATGTGAACGCGCACAATTCGTTGCTACTACGATCAACTGAATCACTTCACTTTTTCTTCTAATTTTTCTTCCTCTATAAAATATCTGATCTTTAAGCAAAGTCGAAACGAGCACATTTTTTGGCAAGGTTTTCAGTTACCATTTTTATTTGCTTGTGTAAATGAGAAAATTTGCTCGAGTTTTTTGTGACAAATGTATTTCCTGAAAAGCTGGTGACCCAGTTTTTATGTGGTAAAGAAAAAATATCATATGCGAACTTTTGTTTGTGTGCACGATCCGTCAGAGAAAATTTCCCACATACTCAGATGTTGGCAGTGGCTTCTTCAGTTTTGTCTCCACTGTCCACAATTTTTTCTGTTGGATAGGCAAACGTGTTTTCAACATGGCATTTGCAGTCTTTATACACTAGCAATTATCTTTGCTACAGAAAATGTGTTTGTGGGTACTAGACTTTACTAATTTCAAAACTCTTTACTCCAATACATCCAACAACACAAATCAACTGAAAATTTTAGAAGCTTTACATATTAAGGGTGACAAACCCGAATTGAACTCGGGTTTCGAGGCCAGTAAAGAATCGTCACTCTTCACATACATTCCCTATTGAAACCGCTCACTGTTATTTCTCAACTATATTGTCAATTTCTTGTCCATGGCGTTAATGAATGCCCTGTGATCGCGTTAACAGCAATTAATTATACAGCGTGATTATATGTCGGAAATAACTTTCTCTTCGATGAGATCATCACGCCACTTGCGCAAGACCTAGACAATGTGTTTATTATCTGATAATGACTTACGATGTCACAATGAAATATTACGATCTCACAATAATCTCATCTTGTTATTAACTCAAATCTTGAGTTTCAACATGTCAATATTATTCATAGTATGTTTTATTTTATACTTAATTCAACATCATTGAACAGTTCAGACCGAAAACGAATTGTTATGAATTCAGGCCATTTTTGCCTGAAGTAGTTTGAGATTGTTTTGCGCGCTTGTTTGCGATGAAGGTTGCGGTTACGCGTTGATTAAAGACGCTCAGGAGTCATCCAAGATTGTCTATCGCTCTTCACTCATTTAACCCTGGTATTCACTGTGGATATAAGCATAAGCTCAATGACGTATGCAAATGCAGCAAGTATTTCACGGTAGGTAGATCCATTTGTACCTGGGGAACACTAAGAGCTCAATTGACCGTGAAGTGCTTACTCCGCTTTAATATCTCGTTATGCTTATGCTTATGGCTCTGTTGAAAACTTCGTTAAAACCTCATACACACGACCACGTTTTTCCTTGACAAGTTTAACTCCTTCGAGGTGGGAGTTGTCCCTTTAACGAGTAAAATCGTCCGGCGTTGACCAGAGTAAACTGATAGAAGGCTTATGCCTCCGGGAAAGAGTTAATTTTCTCGTGTGTACGATACAAATTGGTAAAGTTACCTTTTCAAAAGCTCGCATGAACAGCTTTTGAGATAGGTTCCTCGCCATGGAATGTGAAATACCTTAAAAGGATATAGGAACCTCAGGGACATTCATAACTATAAGGACTGGCAAAAGTTTATACTAATATAAAAACAGACTGAGATGAACGAAAGGTTGTTTACCGTGCTTTGAAAGGTTAACACATTGCTGTTTCTCTGCTCCTTACCTTCATATTGCCTCCTTAAGGGCTCCTATAGCTCTCGCCTTTAATGGGTGACTGACAATTTGAGGGGGTTATGACTGATATTCTATAGGCTTGTATAACATTCTCTCTGACGAATTACTTTTTATTAGCCCTGTTCAACAAATTTGTAATATTCGCAATTTGGTTATAAGCTTTTGCGTTTGGTTTGCCATTGTGCAATGTGAATATTTGCTATCGACCAACTTCTGCGAATTGTGCAAATAATGCATGAAATTCAGATACAGACCGACCAGTGCAAATTTTCGAAATTCGAACGATATTGTTGACATATCGTTCGACTGACACATCACAGATTGTATGTAAACCCGAAAGATAATGGATAAAGCGAATCGTGGATTAAAACATGTCATTGAATTTGAAAATGAAATAATGAATTATGAAAAACTTTCGAATTCATCCTATTACATCAGATAATATGATGAGAAATTTGGGATAATCAGTAGCAGTGATACTTCGTGAAATTCACGTACAATTGGTATTGTTTTACTAGTTGTTAGGAAGCAAATTTTAAGTCAATTCAGCGACATATCGCGTGACGTAATTACCGAATGAAAGAGCACAGATTACATTGAGACAATTAATCAAATAAACATTCTATTTTTTTTTCGTTTCTTTTTTGTTTTTGTTTTGTATTTTGGTTTGTTTGTTTTGTTTTTTCTTTGTCTCTTTTTTTTTTGGAGGGGGTGTGTGTTTTCCTGAATTGTGTTCTAATTGGCAGGTCAAATTGTTATGGTGCATTATTTAGGTTTGAAGGTGGGTCCTGTTCCGACTATACGGAGCTTACGAACTAACGACGGCAACGTCAACGCGACGTCTAGTCCGAACAGGGAAATTGGAGTGAGGTAACGTCGAGGTTGCTTCAAAAATTACGATAAGAATTATTCGAATAGGTGGGAATGTTAACGAAGGACAAAAGTGAAAGTTTTACCATGGTAAGCATGAGACATGCAGTAATTCGGCTTAAATATGATAACAAAATAAGCATTTAATAATAAAAATTAGCGATATAAGAGCTACTCGACGTTTCGATGTCATCTTGACATCATTTTCAAGAGAGATTAAAATAATTTACAATATTAGAATTTAAATAGAATCCTAAAGAATATATTACAATAAAATTATATACTAAGTAAAATAAATAACTAAAATAGTTTTGACTTAATCGAGTCTGATTGTCCGTCTAAACTAGGTCTATATTGTTTTATTAACAGCATCTCATAAATTAAACAATCAAATTTACTCATGCATTTGCGAAGAACTAAAAATTGTTCACTAAGATTATCCACGCTTTGTCCATGTATTTCCTTCACATGCTTCCCCACAGCAGTCGTTTTGTGCTCTTCAATGCGTTGATATAAGTGCCGAGTCGTATACCCGACATAACTAGCATCACACTGGTCACATTTGTATTGGTAGACAACACATTGTTGAGACAATAGGAGTGGTTTCTTTTCACGTATTCTCAATTCCGTTTTAATTTTCTTGCTTACAAAGACGGGTCTTAATAACTTCCCCACTTTTATGGATAGGTCAGACAATTGATTCCTCACTATTCTCGCAGATTTCTGATCTTTAAACGGCAGGACAACGTTAATGTTACCACAATTATCGATCTTAGTTCGAGAGGTATTATTTACACAATCTAGGGATTTCTCATTCATGAACTTTTTGATAATGGATTTAACGAGTGCTTCAGGATATTTGAGTCCCACAAACATATGGAGAATTCTATTGCATTCATCTTCAAAAAGTTGAGAGGACGATGACAACCTCTTAGCACGATATAAAAATGTCTTAATTAGCCCCGTTTTATACCGATTGTCAACTTGACTTTGATAATGAAGGAGTAAACCCGTGTCCGTAGGCTTTCGATGAACACTGGTTGTAATACAATTTCCTTCTTTAATCATTAATGTCCCAAGAAAGGGGAGTTGACCCTTATCATTCTGAATCTCCATAGTAAATGAAAGCGAGGGATGAGCGCCATTTAAGGTTTGATGAAAACTATTGGC
Source organism: Heliopora coerulea (assembly GCA_030142905.1). NCBI lineage: Eukaryota > Metazoa > Cnidaria > Anthozoa > Scleralcyonacea > Helioporidae > Heliopora > Heliopora coerulea. The sequence continues at coordinate 948,886 of JASJOG010000124.1, read as the reverse complement.
TTCATCAATATTTGAAGCTACACTTAATGTGTCATCAACATAACGATTATAATCTTTAGGCATTTTCTCATCCTTTTCCAATTTCTCCTCTAATGAGCACATTATGGCATTTGCCATGAGAGGCCCCAAGGGGGATCCCATGGCAACACCATCAATTTGTTGGAACAACTGCCCTTCGAACTGGAACAGCTGATTTTTGGTCGCCATTCCAAGTAATTCAGTCAGTTGTTTCTTTGTCAAATTGAGCTCATAAGTCTCGTTAAACCAATTATTCTTAAATGCTTTTTCAACTATATAATCAATCGTCTCATCTACAGGCACGTTATTAAACAAAGAAGTGACATCGTAGGATACCAAAATATCTGAGGTGTCTACTTGCCTTTGCTTAATATCATCATTATCAATTAATATCAATTATCGAAGTCAAGTTGACAATCGGTATAAAACGGGGCTAATTAAGACATTTTTATATCGTGCTAAGAGGTTGTCATCGTCCTCTCAACTTTTTGAAGATGAATGCAATAGAATTCTCCATATGTTTGTGGGACTCAAATATCCTGAAGCACTCGTTAAATCCATTATCAAAAAGTTCATGAATGAGAAATCCCTAGATTGTGTAAATAATACCTCTCGAACTAAGATCGATAATTGTGGTAACATTAACGTTGTCCTGCCGTTTAAAGATCAGAAATCTGCGAGAATAGTGAGGAATCAATTGTCTGACCTATCCATAAAAGTGGGGAAGTTATTAAGACCCGTCTTTGTAAGCAAGAAAATTAAAACGGAATTGAGAATACGTGAAAAGAAACCACTCCTATTGTCTCAACAATGTGTTGTCTACCAATACAAATGTGACCAGTGTGATGCTAGTTATGTCGGGTATACGACTCGGCACTTATATCAACGCATTGAAGAGCACAAAACGACTGCTGTGGGGAAGCATGTGAAGGAAATACATGGACAAAGCGTGGATAATCTTAGTGAACAATTTTTAGTTCTTCGCAAATGCATGAGTAAATTTGATTGTTTAATTTATGAGATGCTGTTAATAAAACAATATAGACCTAGTTTAGACGGACAATCAGACTCGATTAAGTCAAAACTATTTTAGTTATTTATTTTACTTAGTATATAATTTTATTGTAATATATTCTTTAGGATTCTATTTAAATTCTAATATTGTAAATTATTTTAATCTCTCTTGAAAATGATGTCAAGATGACATCGAAACGTCGAGTAGCTCTTATATCGCTAATTTTTATTATTAAATGTTTTAAAAGAAGACTTTTTATTAAGAAACAAAATAAGCGTTTCGAGATAAGGATACCAAAATATCCTATTGGATTTACAAACGGTTTAATATAGATCGACTAACAAGTAATGAATGCAAGGCAAAATTTTGCTTTTACAAGAATGATATAATCAACCAAGCCTGATTGTGAGCTCCAGTGGCCTAAATGTTCCTGCAATGGAAGGCTTGTGGATTTTACTAAAATATTTTGTACCTGTTAGTCAACTCTCGAAAAAAATCACACTAAAATGCAAAATTATCTGGGATTTTAAAAACAGATAATGCTGTTATTGCCCAAAAAAATTGTCTTCAGACCTGATAAAGATCTGTTTCAAGTATTTGTGTTTCGTGATAGCATGGAAAATAAGAGATTTCAATCATAATTACAAAAGCCTCCTAGTTTACAATTTATAAACTCAATTTCAAGTCCACTTAATCGAATAATAACCTTTTTCAGTATTAAATATCTTCCTCTCAACGTACTGAAATGACTTAAATACAGTTTAAAGAACCCTTGTGGATCACTCTGACATATCGTGCTTGTACTGGCAGAAATACCCATTAGTTTGTTAACGTTGTCGACAGGACGTCAAAAAAACAAAAATGAAGTCGGGTCCGCGACCACAAAAACATCATCAGCGCCGAAGTCGTGCGCGTTGCCTTCGTCATTTCCTAACCTTTCTAATGTAGGAGGAACCTCAACTAGGAAGATATAGGAGACAAAGATTTCTATCGTGGGTATACACAAATGTATCTAATAGGTACGGATTTTTACTGAGGAATTTTCAATAATTACATTTCCCTTAATTTTACCACTAAAATTCCCATTGAAAAGAACAGCCGAAAATCATATCACTTTTCATGCCCTCTTTCATTTCATTGTGTACGTTTCATAGTGGTTAATGTTACAATTAATTACATTTAATAGAAACAATATAAAAATCTAATTGGCTTATTCGTAATGAATCCGCATTTTGATTCTTTTAAAAATACTCGGTTACTTTCTACATTTTTTTGAACGACTATTAAGCATGCATCAACGCAGAATCCATTTCTTATCTCGAGGACGCTAATTTCACACTACAACTTAGTGACTGAACGTAAGATATGTCCTGGTAAAATATTAAACCGATCTTTTTGTGTAAGATCGAGATTAGTGCAGTTAGTCGAGTTTCATGCGAGAAACAAAGTAGAACGGTCCGAACAAGTGAGGTCAATTCGTAATTTATCATATTGTCTTTCTGTTGCCTAAATTGATGTTGCAAAATTACTTCGTCCTTCTCGACGACGGCTGCATTTTCATTTTGCTCCAGTGTCAAAGTTTTAACCTACATTTTATTATTTTACCTGGTAAAGTTTGGAGTTACTTTAGCAATTCGTTTAGCAGTTACATTTCTTCTACTGGTCTTCAATAAGGTAAATATTCGCTTTAAGTAACTAATCAGAGTGCAAGATTTTCATTTTCGGTCACCCCAAACCAAGGCCACATAATATGCCTTTCACTGTAACTTTGAATGATTACCAGCAAATACGTTTTCATCAGCGTGTATGGACGTTCGTCAACGCAAAAGTGTGTTCTTTTCAAGGAATTGAGAAAACATAACAACTGTTTGTATGTTCTATCAAAATATTTTCGTCAAGACTAAAACTCGTTAACATCCACGGGCGTTCAGTTTAGTGAAAATTAGATTGTGTAAGATCATTAACAACAGAATATTTGTTAATTTGCTCTGAATTTTAAATAAATAAAGCTGTAATCAGAGATCCTTGCTATCATAAAGGCAGCAAAAGCTGAGGAAATTTAAAATGTGTTGCCCAATGTTTTTGGTGATTTTAAATTGTTTTCAAATCCCTTTCTTTTAAATTTGCGTTATGAAATGAAATCATTTGGTTTTGATTGTAGAAAAGAAAACACAAAGATCCGAAAAACATCGGACAAAATTACAAAAGCTATCAAAAATGCCACCTGAGAAAATTACAAAGGTACGTAGTTAAAGTAGATCACCGAGGGAACGTTATCCTCCTATCTTATATTTGTCTTGTCTTGCATTTTACTTTACTTAATGTGTTCATTTCAAGTTTATTGAATATGACTCCAACAAGACCATGTCCATTGCTTTCGACGTTTTTATTTTAGAATAATAAATCTGGTGTAAAATATTTTCAAACAAAAATCAATACTCATATAAATAAAATTTTAAAAAAGTCTTGCAAAGAACAATCTGCTCTCTTAGAATTAGGTATGGGGACAATGCTTTTTTTTTTTATAAATTATCAGATAATGATCGTGCAATTTTGTTTATTCTTGACACAAGATTGATAAAGGAATTTTCCACTAAAATTCATTCCACTAGAAAATAATTGTTTTTAATTGTCATAAACGTTTCATAGTTTTAATTCAATGGTCCTTGACCTTTTTATGTGATCCCAAAAATATATAGTGCCATGGACTGCAAAATGTCTTTTATTGAATCGAAATATTAAACTGAAAAAAAGTAACAAATTCATGTTGACTAGAAATTAGGTGGCTTCGATATACTTTTCTCTTTTGATATGAGGCCTTAGAAGACAAAGTGTCAATGTGTTTTAGGCAAAGCTGATGTTTAGAAAAGTAAATGTTCACTGAAAAAGTGCACGTACATTTAATACAAATTTTAATTGCTGCTAGAAGCTGTTTGCTTAACAAATTCAATCGCGAGCAACACATTGTCTCAAAGCACAACGTCAGTATCCATTTCATCACACATCAAGTGCAGAATAATTGAAATTGATAATTAATGACATATAACATTGTTGCTGTATAGAATGTGAAAAATGTAACCTGGCTACGATGGCCAATAAAAAAAAAAGTGAAATCAACTCTTGTAAACAAATTTAATTAACTAAGATTTGCAACATAGTAAATATAATTCTATGATTTTCCACTTTGTTGGCATCAGTCCTGAAATATAAATGTTACAAAATTACTGCAGTGAGTGAAATATTATGCTAATTATACAAGCAGTGAAAAAAATGGCGCATTTAGGTCATTAGTTAGATATTGTATTCTTACTTTCATAATTGCTTTACAGTGTGCATACTGTATACAGTAGTTACCATTTTACTAAAGTAGTTAATTTTAGAATGCAGTATATTCAGGGTTAGCATGCTTATCACTTTAACGAACAATGCCGTACAATCCGATTTTTCAGTTTTCCTATAATGATCAATTTTCATATAATGTTATTTTATATAATACATTTACTTTGTCCTTATTCAACAGGCACTTCATAAACAAAAATGTATCTCTGATATTCAGTACTTTAGTATTTTTTAATTATACCAGTAAACATTTTTTGATAAAATTCAGAACTAGTCAATTTACCCATGGTAAGATAAATAACTAAAGCACTCAAATGTAAAAGATTACTATATAACAATGTCTGTCACAAGGTTGTTGAACTCAGCCATCAAGATATAACTTTGGTTAATTTTAAAAAATCATTATTTTGAATTTGACAGTAAGATTTATAAACAAAAACTGGGCACAGCGATAGGTGCAAAATTTGCGCCTTCGTTTGGTAATATTTTCATGTCAAAATTGGAGAGAAATATGTTAAATGGATACCACTCAAACCCTTGGGTATGGTGGAGATTCCTGGATGATGTTTTCTTAATTTGGTTATGTGGGGAAGAATCACTTTTGAAGTTTTTTAACTATGTTAATTCTTACTATGAGATTAAATATGTCTGGGAATGGTCGAAAAGTAAGCTTCGCAATTTGTGCTGCTCCATACATCCACTAGTTCATAATGGATGTGACAAAGATAATGCCAAGGGATACAGATATCAACATGTCAGACGTTGATTACTTTAGGATGTACTCAGTCACAAATACTGACATATTCACCCTCAGAGAACGTAGCAGAACGGCTAGTATACATAGACATATCGCACCAGCGCCTCCCGATAGAACGTGTTCAATGGCGCACGTGCTTAAGTTCGCTCTCGCTGCACTTATCTTTATTATAAATTTACAAGTGAAGAAGGTCGTTTTTATTAGCTCAGACTCAATTGGATTATCTAATGAGGGAAATGACCTTTTTACTAATAGAGAAATCTTCACTATATCAAGTTTATGACAGTCAAGGAGAGGAAGCTGTAATGGCTGTGTTCGGGGCTCGAAGGAAAGTTTTATTAACATCCTTATTCTTCTTTGTGGCGACGTGGCCTAAATTCCCCAGGGGTTTATTGATTGCACCATGAAATAATCGAAGTGAAATAATCAGAAAGGTTTGAGTACTGTCGAAACGTGAGAGTGGTTATCTAAACCACTCTCACATTTCGGCAGTACTCAAACATTTCTGTTTATTGATTGCAGTTGTTTGTAGGCCTCCAGCCACTTCTAAGCATTTAAATGAAGATTTTAATAAATTTCTAAATTTAATGCTATCAAAGGCCTCTGAAGAGAAAAAAGAAATAATAATCCTAAGGGATATGAATCTAAATTTTCTAGCTCCTAGCGACAGCAGAGACCTTAAGTCTATTTTTGATGTATTCGGATTTAAACAAATGTTCGAAAAACCGACGAAAATAACAACCACAACAGAAACGTTAATCGATGTCATTCTAACAAATAACCCTGCAAATATCTCTAAGGCAGATGTCGTCCCAATTTGCATAGGGGATCATGACATGCCTGGATGCGTACGAAAAATAAATAATGCCTATTTTAAATCGAGATTGATTACCTGTCGTGACTATAAGAGATATAATGCGGAAAATATAAAAGCTGATCTGAAATCTGTTGACTGGTCTCCGCTTTATGAACACACAAATGTGAACAGGGCTTGGGCCTTCATGAGAAACGTTTTAAGTCATATTTTTGAACGTCATGCTCCAGTAATAGTAAAGAAAATAAGAGGTAAACCAGCACCGTGGTTAAGCAACGATGTAAGAAATTAAATGAATGAAAGAAACAAACTTCTCCGGAAATCGAGACGAACTAAAGAAGAATCAGATATTTCAGCATACAAAAGTAAATGTAATGAAGTAAATATCGCAGTTAGAAAAGCGAAGTCCGTCTTTCATAAAAATCTATTAGAGGAAAATTCCAGAGATCCAAATAAATTATGGAAAACATTGAAGTCAATTTACCCCACAACGGCAAATGTCAAACAAAATCTGCAAACTTTTAATTAAAGGTAGAGATGCTGGAAGGATATTCGACGGAACTTTGAATTTGTGTACATTATTTGATAGTAGTAGACTGAGGGAAGTTTCTTTAAAATGTTCAGTAAAGATTTACTGGCGGAAATCTTAGACGTAAAATGAAGATGAGAGCCCAGCTCAAAATTCGGAGATGTAATGTCATCACACTCAGGAATTAGACAGTAATTAACTAATCGAATTATTAAGTTAAGTATATTTATCTACAAAACTTATCACATTAAGACTAAAGCCAATGAGATTAAGGAAGGTGAAAGATGAGACGAGACAAGTGGAAGAAAGAGAGAATTAAAATAAGGCAATCGGAACGGAAGTGATGTTTTCATTAAGAGAAGGTTTAAGTTTATTGATGATGAGACTTTTTCTGATAAGTAATTTAAGGGGTGAATTGCAAGAAGTAAGAATAGAGAAGTCATGAAAGAAGATGGAGTGGATAGTTTGTGTTAAAAGTGTCAGAATGCTAGAACGTGAAGAATGTGAAACTTTCTTGCTAGTCAAAGACAAAATTCCCATGTGTTCTGAAATACGCGTGTGTAAGTGACGACGTGTTTGCCCAATATACAACGCTGCGTAGCATTGACACTTAAATTGATAAACTACATGCGATTTCAGAAACTTGGGAATAGGGTCTTTGAACTGGAAGAAGGTTGACAATGGGTTAACAATGGGTTAACGGGTTAACAGTGGTTATCCCATTCTCATTTTGACCGCTGCCTAAGTATTTTTGTCGACAAGATCTTTTCTCCTCATATTAACAATATCACTGTCCCTAAACGTGTTGTCTATTTCTCAGGGGTGGCGCCAGAGGGGGAGGACAGAGGGGGGCTACAGCCCCCCGTCGGGGCACCTTAGCCCCCCCCAATCGGGGAAAATTGAACAATTCGTCGGGGGACGAAATTCGTGGGGGAAACTTTAAATATTCGTGTTTCTTTTCTCAAACTGGTAAAAGGAAAACGAATTATCTGCCTTAAATGTCAATAATAAAAGCGGGGAAGAATTTTTACGAGAAAATCGGGGGAAATAATATGAAAACAAACGAAAAAGCAAACTGACATTGATGTGGCTGGGCAAGTTGGCCTAAAGCCATAATTATCGGGATCACCTTTATTATTTTGTGGCTTTGCGAGTTTAGAATACTACGGACTATTCAAACGCGACTTTAGATTTCACTTTGTGCCTACGTTACTGTTATAACTGGTACGTTCTATACTCTAAAGTTTAATTCCGTAGTAAGAAACGACGAACGGAAACGACTGTTATGAACAAGGCCAAAAATGAAAAAGGCGCAAAAATCTCTCTATTGCTATTTACATAATACGTTAATATACATTGGCGGTCAAAAAGAATTGATCATGCTAAGATTTATGTTACTTTCTGCTTATATAGGCAGACAAGAAGCACATCGTACACCCAACAGCCTTCAGGGTTATAGTAATGAATTGTTTTTGGTAGTTTAAGATGTGTCTCATAATATTTGTAGAGATATTCTGTTTTTAAAGTATTTTATAGCATACGCTAAATGAATTTCACGTCTTACAAAAAAGGGTTGTTGGCCCTGTCACAAATTGGAAGATACGGAATATTGGATCCAAAGAGAAGAATCAGTTTGGAAGATTGAGGAAAAGTGCTTGAATTATCCGATGAAGGCTACACTCAACGTGAAATTGCTGCGCGTATGGGTTGTACTGAAAGTGTCAGTGTCAGTGAAATCTTCAAGAAGGATAGACTCACTGGCAGTGTGAAAAATGCCAAGATCCCTGGACAGAAACAAAAGACATCTGAGAGAGAGGACAGGCTCAAGGTAAGGAAAAGCAAGTCATTTTGCCACAAGACTGCACTGCAAATAAAAGCTAAGATGCTAATTGAACATGGTGTCAATATCTCTGTTTCCACCACCCAAAGAAGGCTTAGAGAGGCAGGTTCTAAAGGGCTGCAAGCCCAGAAAGAAGACTAGGCTTACTGCTCGCCATCAGAAGTCTCAATTACAGTTTGCACGAGCACACAAAGATTGGACGGCTGAACAGTGGTCCAAAGTTATCTTCAGCAATGAATCAAGGTTTCGCCTTCATAGGAGTGATGGGCGTGTGTATGTCAGAAGAATGAATGGTGAAGAACTAAAGGAAAGCTGCATTCAGACAACTGTAAAACATGGAGGTGGTGGCATCATGGTATGGGGCTGCATCAATGCAAGTGGTGTTGGCTGTCTTTCTAAGATAGATGGAAAGCTCAATGGAGAACGATATATTGATCTCCTGGAAAATTCCCTTATTCCAACCACAAACATGCTGACCATACCAGATGGTTGGATATTCCAGCATGACAATGCAACTTGTCACACCTCCCGCCTTGTCAAAAGATGGTTTAAGGAAGAGGGCATAACTTTTATGGAATGGCCAGCACAGTCACCCGATCTCAACTCTATTTAGAATCCGTGGGACCAACTTAAGACAATGTTCTAAGAGCAAAACCCTACCAATGTCATTGAACTTTGGAATGCTGTAAAGGCTGCATGGCAAAGCTTTCCATTAGATCAGCTAATTATTTTAATAAATAGCATGCCTTGAAGGTGTAAAGCAGTGATCAAAGCTCGTGGAGGAACCACTAAGTATTAAGATTTGTTTTCTGTTTGTTTTCGGTGTAATTACTTCTCATGATAAGATTTGTTACAATGTTTATGGCGTCACCATCTTTAGCTTCTGTGTGATCAGTTCTTTTTGACCGCCAGTGTAATATGTCTTACTGTAATCGGTACAAAAACAAATTGTTCATTTATCCATGCATGTGCATTTATTTCCAAAAAAATAATGCATTTCCCTGTACCTAAACCTTAGCCCCTTGTCAGGGATCTTAGCCGCTGCGTCGGGGAATTCCTGGCCTCACCCCGGCTATTTCTTCCTTCCTTTTACTGGTGCTCATTCTTTACAAATCCGAACCAAGCTCATCAAACTTGTTTCTTCCTGCTTCCCTCAAATAAACCTCCGTGTCGTATTAAAACCTGGTAAACGTCTTTCAACCTTCCAGTTCAAAGACCCAATTCCCAAGTTTCTGAAATCGCATGTAGTTTATCAATTTAAGTGTCAATGCTACGCAGCGTTGTATATTGGGCAAACACGTCGTCACTTACACACGCGTATTTCAGAACACATGGGAATTTTGTCTTTGACTAGCAAGAAAGTTTCACATTCTTCACGTTCTAGCATTCTGACACTTTTAACACAAACTATCTACTCCATCTTCTTTCATGACTTCTCTATTCTTACTTCTTGCAATTCACCCCTTAAATTACTTATCAGAAAAAGTCTCCTCGTCAATAAACTTAAACCTTCTCTTAATGAAAACATCACTTCCGTTCCGATTGCCATATTTTAATTCTCACCTTCTTCTACTTGTCTCGTGTCACCTTTCACCTTCTATAATCTCATTGGCTTTAGTCTTAATGTGATACTTTTTAATGTGATACTTTTGTAAATATACTTAACTTAATAATTCGATTTGTTAATTACTTTGAAAATGTTGCGCGTTGGCAACAAAACGTCAGTGAACTTCAATTAAACTTTATTCGTGTGTGTCTGTCTAATTCCTGAGTGTGATGACATTACATCTCCGAATTTTGAGCTGGGCTCTCATCTTCATTTTACGTCTGAGGGAAGTTTCTACTGCATGAAATGAATCACACAACACTGGTACTGCTGCTTTGATGGCCACCTCCTACATATTGTAAATAAAATCATGTAGAGACTGCCAGAGTTGTGTTGCAGAGGTCATTTTGGACCGGCATTAGTTTTATAGGTTGAAATAAATTTGACGCTTCCTAACCCTGACAACGTTGATAACGCCGAAATTGTAATCGCTGTTCTTACCCATCTTTATTATGATCATTTAAGGTAGGACCAGCAACCGTATGTTTTGAAGACGAGTTTGTGATTGGTGAAGGATGCAAAGGAACATGTGTTTACGTTGGTTTATTGGATGATGGCAGTGAAGTTGCTGTGAAACGAATGGTGTCGTTCAGCTGCAAATTATTGGCTGAAAATGAGGAAAGAGTGTTGAAGCTTTTAGAAGTTGAGAAATCACAACACATTGTCAATTATCGATATTATGAACGTGGTAATCCTTTTTCCTATCTTGTTCTTGACCTATGTGAAGAAACCTTGGAAGATTATGTCAAGTCACATGACAAAGAATATCTAGAACTACATGGTCCAGCTATGATAAGAGAAATCCTAACTGGACTGAAAGCTCTTCACTGTGGAAAACAGAAAATCTTACATATGGACTTAAAGCCATCTAACATCCTTGTTGACAGTGAAGGTCACATGCGACTGGCAGATTTTGGACTTAGCAGAATATTAAGAAAAGATCAGTCAACACTTGAAACTGGAGCCAAAGGAACCAAAGGCTGGATGGCTGTGGAATCCAATCCACTTAAAAGAGGAGACCAGGTGAGATTCAAGAGGAAGTCAGACATCCAAGTAGTGGGGATGATTAGTTTTCATATTTTAACCAAAGGTGGACATCCTTTTGGTCCTGAGCAATTCCGTGTTGCGAATATTATTGATGGAAAGTCAGATTTGGAACAACTCACTGACGGACTGGCGAGAGATTTTGTATCCTGGATGATAAGTCATAATATCAATGACCGACCTTATGTTGAGGAGGCACTGACAGATCCTTATTTGGCCTAGCTTACGTGCTGGATAAACAAGGATGTGCCAGTATGTTGTAACTTACATACTTAAAGTAGTGTGCAAATAACTTAGGCCACTTAAGATGTTTTCAAGAACGCATAGGAAAATAACTTTTCGAAAGAAAGAAATAAAAATGAGAAGTATTAGTGTAACGTAATTCTAACACGTTTTTTGATGTCGATTACAAAATTATCTTTAGGGACTAACAGGGTGTGTTGAAGAAAAAGGCCTAAAGGTGTTCTATAGAAAACACTTACTACTTTGGGTGAGGAAAGTTTTTCAACTTTTCCTGGTCATATCTGATGTGCTTATTTACAAAAACTCACTTTAAATTTGTATCCTAACAGATTTTAAACGCTTTCAAGCATGTCATCCTGCTTCCTCAAGTAGGGATTATTGTGAAATATTCTCAAGGACATACGTCATTGATGTCGAAGGGGATGTACGAACAATTATGCGTCTATGTAAAGGAAATTTCTATCGTCAGCATCATTTTCTTTACTTTGGTTGTGAAACTTAAATTGTGCTTTGTAAATCTAAAGATGTCCAATTTTCTTAGATAAAGTCATGTTCCTCCAGCCAAGTTTCTTTTTTACCGTATTAAGCCATCCGTCGATGTCCACACAGTCTAGACATTGTTGCTCACGAGGACTCGGACTCATGCACGATAAACCTGATCAAATGTTTTTTTTTTATTCTGTCGAAACCATTTTGATATCGCGCTTGTAAATTTTGCTTTTAATTTTCCCTATTATTCACCTCGCATGTTGTCGCAGTTGATTTGATTACTGTACATACAAACCAGATTCAGGTACGTTTTAAAAAACAATTAACAGCAACAACCTGGTTGTCAAGTGGTTATATCTATTCCTTGATAATTATAAGCAAATAACTATGAGGAACTAAACTAACAAACATTGAAAAAATGTCATATAATAAATCCCCGAATAACCTCGTTTATTGGGTCCTCTCGGGGAAGTACTTGCCTTCAATTTTTCGAACATACTTAACTCTTTCAAATCGTCGCTTGGTCTGCATGAAAAATCTAAGGCAAACTCTAAATACTTAATATTAATCGAAAGGAGCCTCTTCTGTGCAAAAATCCCGAAGGCAAATACTTTCCATTACCGAACGAGCACACGAAGTTAATAGAAAATTTATTGAAATTTATATTTTAGATTTAGGGTTTTTGATGTCAGATATTGCTGTTTACTTTACCTCGTAACTTGTTTCTTTTTGCTTCTTGTTTCAACTGTTTAAACATTCATTTATCGCTCTTAGTTTTAAACAAAAACCACTAGTATTCCGAAATAGTTTTATATTCGGAATTTTTCAGTGTAAGTACATCAGTCTCTTAAACTTTCATTAAAATCGAGTCGATTTGATATTCGAAAAAAAAGCGTTTTGCAATAAAAAACGTCCAATATCGGAAAATGTCGGACTGTTCAGCATGGATAATTTTGCGTAAGAACCTAAAAAACGAGCTCAACCATTTAATTCCAGTATCAGGGACCGCGGAAGTGGGGGGTTTGGGGGGGGCTTTAGCCCCCACTTTTTTGGAAAGAAATTAAATATTTCAGTACCGCTTTAAAAAACGTCTTAACCATGGTAAATTGTTATACAAGACAGTTCTGAAAAGAACTAGAGGAACCAACACACAGCGTGAAAGTAAATACTAAAAAGAAGCACCATGCATTCGGCAGACGACTTTTCAGGTGCAAACGTCTGCTAACTGTTTAGAAATGAGTTATCAGCTTATATTTACACTTGATGTAAAGGCAATGATGTCATCCCACGTAGGAGGGATTAAACATCAAAATAACGCCAATATAGATGGATTCCATAATCTTTAGAAAGAATGCTGAGCGGCACTTTGCCAGGATATTAAATTTGGAGTCTGAATAGTTATTGGCGCAACATCTGTTTGACAACAAATGTCGACAGATTGCCGAGTCACAATTAATCGGTTGAGCAGAGATACATTGCCTTTTTGGTTGATTTTTTAATGGTACGGTATTGTTTCGTATAATACTTGGCACATGTTGCTTGATCCCTTCATCTAACCGTTGAGTTGTTCTACCTACATAGCAAGAACCACACTCGCATTTTAGTTTATGATTTTAAATATGCGATCAACATATCCGATATTTGAGTGACCAGCTGATAGTATTTGAATTGTTCCTGTTAATATAACTAGTGTTTTGTGATTTCTCAGTAGTCAGTAAAATAAGAAGTATTCACGACCGTCTCAGAAATATTGAATTTAATTTTTTCAGTGGGCTCATGCTATCGCCCCCTGTCAGCCCCCCGACTCAAAATATCGTTCCGCGGTCCCTGAGTATACATTTCTCCCTCTAATACAAAGAAATGATTATATATAATGAAAACTTTCAAAATTTTATAAATGCAGCCCACACGGTGAGTTTACATGAAGTTCAGACATATGAAGCTGCGTTAATGATTGCTCTAAAATACATTTAGTTATCTAGATTTTGTTAATGTTTTACCCAACTTTCAATTTTGTTGAAGTTTGGAAAATGGTAATTATGAATTAATTTTTGGTCTTGCCACTTCCCTTTTTTTATTTGTCAGCGGGATATTTTTTTAGCATTCTTAGTAGTCCGTTATCTATGCACTCAGTGTCTCAGACATCAAAGTAACTGTCGGTTGCTCCCTACACAAGCAAAAATTATACGCTTTCTATCAGGAGCGATATATTATACAGTGAAACCTCGGTTTTCGAACATAATTCGTTCCATAATTCTGTTCGGGAACCGATTTGTTCGAGAACCGAAACTATATTTCCCATAAGAAATAATGTAAACTAGATTAATCCGTTCCTAAGCACCAGATAAATGCCTATTTACATAAGGGTTATTCCTTTGAAGGGGAGTCCCCCTCCATAAAATGACTGGGTAACTGTCCTTCTGGGGTTTTTTCCCTTCTCTGTCTCTTTAGCTCAGTTGAATCTTTCTCTGCAGTTGCTTTCCTCTTCTCTTTAACTAAGAACCTGTCCAATGTTACGAACAAAGCGAAAAATTTGCACAATACAAGACGTGAGTCTTTCTTCAATGGCGGGTCGACTCAAACTGATCCTGCTCGGGTAGACTCGGCCAGCCGTTCGCCTGTGTTCGGTTCGCTTCTGCTCGACTCGTGTGTTCGAACTCCGAAAATTTGTTCGACTTCAGAGACATTTTGAACTCAAATTTTTTGGTCGAATACCGAGTTGTTCGACTACTGAGTCGTTCGAGAACCGAGGTTTCGCTGTATTTGTTGAGGAAATTGTAGGGGCCTCTGTTAACATTATGATGGCAATAGAGTGCATTGCGACTGATACATATACAGTAAATGATCGCATTGATTGACTGCGGTTATGAAGTGACATTGTATTGAAATATGGCATTGTCTCTTGCATATCAGTAGAATCGGTATCAAGATTTGCCAGAATATCCTGTCACAGCTGTCTCTTAAGGTTGGTTTCAATATAATCACTCAATATAATCACTGTTGATTGCCAACGATCCTGAACGATTGGCGGCGATCTTATCGAAACATTTTTCAGCAATCGCGATCGCTCACAATCGCTGGGATAGAAAATATTCCGTCTCACAGGGATCGTCAGCGATTACGGGCGATCATATGGAAACAAAAATCAGTGACCAGCGATCTAACAACAATGGCAAAATCAAAATTTAAAAACGTGAGGATGGTTTGGGGACGGTGGCTGAAAAAGCAAAAGAACCTTTCGCCCTGTTGTGGCAGAGATGCCGTTCAAATGTCACTAGAATTTGTCTTCTTTTAAGTGCCAAAAGCAGCAAATAATTCACTCCGAGCTCAAGTGTCTCATACCTCGTCTTTTTTTTCTACATCACACGAGGTGAGTACAAATGGCTCAAACATGGGCACTGAGTACAAACCTTGAGTCATCAATAAAAATGGTCCCTGAACCATTAAACTCATATGTCTCATTAAACTCAGTCTGAGTTTAATGAGCCATAGGTTCATTAAACTCAGACTCATGAGTTTGAGTTTATTGATGACTCAAGATTCGTTGCAGTCTCCGCTGAATGATTTGTGAGGGGACGATCAAATACTGTGGTGCGGGCGATCATATGGAAAGAAATCTCCGCAATCGATAGCAATCTACAGCGATCATTCGGTTGAACGATTTCAGCAACCCAACAATCATCAGCGATTATATGGAAACTAAGCTTTACATGAATCTGTTTTAACAACTGAAAAACCTCTGTGGGGATCATACATGTTTCACCGCTATCGGTCTGTTACGTCAAACTGATATAGCACTGACAAATCAAAATATCAATTTAAAACAGCATTGACCGACTAACATATCAAACTGATAGAGCACTGACAAACTAACATGTCAAAGTGATACAGCACTGACAAACTAATATATCAAAGTAATACTGTACAAGCAATTCAACATATCAAACTGATACAGAACTTACAAACCAACATATCAAAGTGATACAGCACTGACAAACCAACATATCAAACTGATACAGCACTAACAAACCAACATATCAAACTGACAGAGCACTGACAAATCAATAAACATATCAAACTGTTACAACACTACAAACCAACATGTCAAAGCAGTGAAACTGATACAGCACTGACAAACAAACAGTCAGTTGTAGTCTTAGTTTTTCAATTCTGCGTCAATTTTACATGTACTTCAGTGCTGTACCAGTTTGATATGTTGGTTTGTCAATGCCGTATTAGTTTGATCCATTGATTTTTCAGTACTGTATTTGTTTCGTGTGTTTGTTTGCCAATGCTGTATCAGTTAGACTTATTATACTTTCTGGCGACACGTAATTATGTGTGAAATCGATCTCGAATTAAGAAGATCAACTGCTTCCACTTCTGTAACAAAGGTCAGTACTTCATCGTATTTGAGCCTTTTTCTGTACCAGTGTCAACTGGACCGAGGAACCCTACCCAATTCAGTGTTAATTGTTGTAAGCCCAGACTCTCCTCCTATTTTCTCATCGGCAACAAAGTTCCAATTTATTGATCAGATCCTATAAGTATATCAGTTGGTGCATTCCTTTCCCCGACTGGATTCATCGACTAACTTGAGGGAAGCTTGGTGGCGATATATGCTTTGAACCACCAGTGATGAGCAGATTTTGGTAATTGAGTGGTGCATGGTAGTTATTTACCTGATTTTGGAAATGGAAAAATACCTGAAATTTAATTTGTGTCTTAGAGAGACTTAACTCCCCAGCTATCATTGCCTGCTTTAGGTTTTAAAGAAAGATGTGTTTCTGTTCAAAAACGTATCTTTAATATATATTCTCAGTTTGAACAAAGTTGTTGGTGCCATGTCAATCTTTATTAACACAACACCTGTACAAAGTTTGAAATAAAATCCATTATAATTTACAAGTCAAAATCACAAAAATATACCAATAATTAATCCATGTTTTGTCCAATAAATTACGTCAATGGTGATATAGTTTCAGCAGTTCAAATAAGCATTAGAACGAAAGTTGAGCTTAAATGTATTTGAAAAGTCCAAATATCACCACAGTATAAGTCGGGGATAAAACCCGCCTCTTACAGATTTCGATGGCGTTTAACAAGAATTAGTACAAAGTTTAACTTATCTTATTTTCTTTGATATCCGGATAGTAGTTATCTTCGCAAATCGGTTTTAGCTGAGCTTTACTTAGTTTTATTTCACCTGATTATCATGGTTTTTACCTGGGGTTTTTTGCGTGTTAACTATGTTTAGGGGTGTGCCACCCCCCGACACCCCCACTAGCTACGTCCTGAGCGCTATAGGCATTCGGAATGATAAGTGCATTGTCGATGCTGCCAAGACTTTGATCGACGACATCACAGACCTGAATCGTCTCATTGTCCGAATTATAGGTCTTGGTCATTAATGTTTCCGATGACATGCACGGTTTTAAATCGTTTTACTGGTTTCAGTGTTCAAATAATTTAAACAACTTCTCAAAGTTCCATACAAGCGTGAAAAGAACGAGATCAAATCAACTTGCTTCAATACGGATCGATCGTTTGGCCAACAAGTCAACATACCAGAGTTCGTACGCAGCATTCTTTAGTGAATATAAATCCATGCATAAGTACTTATACATATCCACTGTGGCAGACGGGATTTAAAAATATCCTTTTGCTTAACTTGCCCAAAATTTGTTATCTCGTTCTTGCACTTCGCGCGTTACAAATATGGCTTAGGTACCTGCAGAATGTGAAAATTGGATGCATGGAGCATCTACTACAGCCATTTTCATCGATATTTATCGCATTTTAAACTCGGACTTTGGAGGTAATAAGTACGTCGCTACTATAGAAAATCGCCCCTGAATGGCCTCGCAGAGCGTAAGTGCCGAAGAAAACTGGACGTAGCGTACCTTAACGTCAATGTGACGTCTAGGTACCTCCACATTTGGAAAGTACATTATTTGGCGCTCATTTTCGTAACAAATTTATACATATTCATTGCTTACGACTCCCAAACAAGTTGTTTATCTTTCTTTACCATTTACTGGGCAACATTTCTCTCATATCCGAACTCAGATAATAAAACTTTTCTCATCCGCTTTTCCTCACATCAACATTAGGTGTGTTGCTCACCCGTCGGTTAGACTTTTGCATTTCTTTTCTTTTAAAGACAAGATTCCTCTACGCTTAAGATCGCATGTAGTTTATCATTTTACGTGTCGAAGCTGCGGAGCTTCGTATGTCAGAGAAACCATCCGGCACCTCCAAACACGCGTATCTGACCATATGGGAATCTCACCTCTCACAGGTAAAAAGCGCACTAACCCTCCCCTCACCAGTATTCTTTCACACCACCGTGACACGGGTCACCCAGTCTCCTTTGATGATTTTAAAATCCTTTCTTGTCTTTTCGAGTTCGAACTTCCCTTACGAGAAAGTCTACTCATTCGCAATCTTAAATCCTCTTTAAAAGCCAATATTGGCTCAGCTGCCTCAGCACCACTTTTCCTTTTATAATTTCTTCTTTCACTCTTCCATGTTGTTAGTGTTACTCATACCTGTAACTTTTATTTTTAGTACGTCCTCTGATTGATTAATGCATGAATATTATTACACCCTGTAACTATATACTTAGGCTTTAGGCACAACGTTTCCATTTGGAAGAAAATTTCCTTCCAGAAGGAAATTTTAGTGTTTGGAAGGAAATTTGGAAGGAAATTTGATCTTTGGGAAGGAAATAAGAAGGAAATTATATTTTTCTTACAATTTCTTAAAAAAGGCACTTATATCGCCAAAAATAAATGAAAAATTTTACCGTATTTCTTACCCTAAGTACTTTTTTCCATATTCACATGTGTCAAAGTTATGTAGGAATTCAGGAATAGTCAGATTTTGCTTACGTTGCAATGTTTTGGTATTCAGACATTGACACATTTTGCTTACCTTGCAGCTGCATTATGTTTAGCCGTCTCGCTATAATATTTCGCGTGTAAAATGTAAATGTACAGACATTATAATATATGTTGCGCAGAGTTTAAAAGTTTCCCATGAAAAAATCCATGTCGTCTTCATCGGAAAGTGAGGATAATGAAGATAGCAAATTACCTACATCGAGTACTGCATCTGGCCAAGATGAACCTCCAAAAAAGCGAAAAAAGAAAGATCAAGCCTTTGTTGATAGTTGGCTTACTAACAGTGAATTTAAGAATTGGTTAACTAAGAAGGTTGGAGCAAACAACCAAGTTACTGCGTTTTGCAAGATATGTGACAAGACGGTGACTAGCTCAAAAACAGGCTTGAAGAGACACATGGGTAGTAATAAACATCAAAAAAATAGCAGAGCAGCCGAGCAAACTCCCACTATTTCAGAGATGTTTAGTTAAGCCACCACACGAGACGAAACTTTCACTATGGAGATAAAATTGTGCTCGTTCATTGCTGAACACAATCTGCCACTTTCCATCTCGGATGCCTTTGTATCTCTTCTTCGATCACTGTTTCCTCGTGACAATGTATTGAGAAATGTTAAGCTTGGTAAGCAAAGGGCAACGAACGTTGTTCGACAGGTTATTGGTTTTGACTATTTGAACGAAGCAGTGACGACTTTGCGTTCTCGTAAGTTTAGCTTTATCATTGACGAGACAACCGACAAGAGCGCCGCCAAGCAACTGGCGATTTTAACGACGCATTTCGATATTGCAAGTCTCCATTCTAAGCAATATTTGCTTGATATGATCGAGGTCGACGATGGGTCAGCCAAGGGTATTTATTCAGCCGTGAAGCAATCATTTAATGAACTGCGCGTTCCAATGGAAAATATCATTGGTTATTCTTCCGACACCACCAACGTCATGTTCGGCGAACACTATTCCGTCTCCCAGCTTTTAAAGGCAGAGTACCCAAATGTTGTCACTGTGAAGTGCTCGTGCCACATGATTCACCTGGTATCGTCGTACGCTGCTTTGAAATTGCCAAAAGGTTTGGAAGATTTGTGGCGTGATATTTTTGCACATTTCCATCGCTCTTCCAAAAGGCAAGATCTTTACAAACAGTTTCAAGAATTCTTTAATGTAGAGCCTCCTCAGTTGTTATCGCCTGGGCAAACACAGTGGCTTTCGTTAGAGGCATGCGTCAATCGCATTTTAGAGCAATACGTTGTCTTGCAGCATTATTTCGTTTTGGCAGCAAATGAGGATCCGACCCTTGCAAATGACCGCATCGTGAAATCACTTCACAATAAATTCAGTTGGGCATACCTGGAATTTCTGAGTCACCAACTCCAACGCTTCAACGATTTCAATCGTCTGTTACAAGGGGAGAGTCCTCTTCTGCATGTCCTCAAAGATGAAGTGGAAGGCCTCATCAGATCAATTTCGAGTGATTTTATGAAAATTCCCTACGTGAAAGCTACCACCCCGAAAGAAATTGATCCCGCAAACGTCGAATTCCAGCTACCGTTACGTGAAATATATGTTGGTATTGCAGCTACAGCAACCCTGCACGAAATTAAAGAAACTGTGGAAAACGATGTTGATGTACAAAATTTTCTGATCAACTGCCGAAACTTTCTCATTGAGAGTATTAAGCAAATTAAACAGAGATTTGATCTAAATTCGGAGATATACGATGTTGTCCAGTGCATCTCCCCACAGAAAGCTGCTGTACGCATCCCACCGTCACTAGCAGAAGTTGTCAAAACACTGCCTTACCTACATGCAGTCTTAGACGCTAAGAAGCTCGACACTGAGTGGAGGGAACACGTGTTTGATGGTAACCTAAGCCCTGATCTCGAATGGGAAAAATGTTGGTCTAATGTCAGGGATGATAAAGTTCCGTCAGGAGAAGCAAAATATCCCAATCTGACCAAATTTGTTGAAGTCCTTGCCTCATTTCCTTTTTCCAACGCAGCAGTAGAAAGAATCTTTAGTCTGTTGAAAAGAATCAAGACAGACGATCGCACACGCTTGAAATCTTCTTCATTGGTATCTCTTTTGCAATGCAAGCTAGCGATGAAAAACGGAAACTGTAACGCAGCCAGCCTAAATCCAGGAAGAAGTATTTTGGACCTCATGTCTAAAATAAAAGCAAGTGCCACCGACGGAGAAGCAAAGGATTTGAAAACAAAGTTTCTTAAAGAATAATTCGATTAAGAACACTGAAAAGACTGTGAAAAGAGACAAACAAAAACTAAATATTTATATACTGGTAATTTTTGTGTTTAATGTTGTCATTCTTATGACATTTGAAAGTTTTATGACGCAACGGATATAATGTACAACTAGTAATTCTTAAACAAAAACTGAACAAGTCATGAAGTCAATTAATTATTCTTCTTGTGTATAAATTGCTTGTTCTCCAGTTCATGTTGACGTATTTAATAGTTAATACATAAACAATACATATTCTGCTGACTTTCTGTCTTTTTATCAGCTAATAAATAATTTCCTTTACAGTCAATTTTGGCTTCTGAATGTCCTGTCCACACACTGCAAGCAAGACTTAGCAATCAAAATAGACTGTTCTTTAACTTCTACCTTAAAAATTGATGTATTTTGTTTTTAGACTAAAATTTAGACGTTAGGTACCAGGGAATTCTGATATGTATTTTATGAAAATCTGAAAGGAAATAGAGAAGGATATTTTGATATTTTTGGAAGGAAATCTGATGAAAATAGAGGAAATTTTGACTGATAGAGAAGGAAAAAAAAAATTTCAGAGTGGAAACACTGTGTAACAGTATCTCAGTCTTAGAGTCCAGACTTCGCGCGGATGGTTTTTGTTTATTAGTTTTGGCACGAAAGTAGGTATCCAAAGGAACTCGAACTGCAAACATTCTATTTAGTACGTGATACGTTCACAAGTTTATAACATTGCGATTATTGACATTTTATTGCCTTTATGATGTTGTGTATCACAGTGGAGGAAATTCGGTAAGAGTCTGTTCACTTGCGAGGAAATTGTTGTTAAGGTTTGTTATGATCTTTGTATTTATGTTTGAATATTTGTTTGTACTGTTGTTTTACGTCAAGTTACTTGGAATTAAAGAATTAACATACCGTTGCATCAAGTTCTTGTCAGTTGCAGAATAAACGAATAATCCTGGCGAATACGCGTGGTACACAATCGTTTTTTAACGTTGCGGTGCCAGGAGTTACATTCCCTACTTTTTTAAATAAATAATCACTACTTGTACATGTAATTGTCACTTAGCAATTATTAACCTCATGCTGAACAGTGAACAGTGTTGAATACAGTAATCCCTGAACTTCATCACAAGGATTGTTCATCAATATTTCTGACTCTTGTTAGGAGTATCAAAGCCCAGCATATAATTTTGAATAAATCCATAATACTACAGATATGAGTTATTGAAAAATATTTTAATTTAACTAACGTTTCGTTGCCAGTCCTGCACCATCTTCAGAGTAAGTGATAAATTTACAAGATGTTCTCGACTATATAATATTCTATTTACAATTACAGGAAGTAATTAACAGAAAGACTGGTGGTGAAAACCGGTGAATAATTAAGTGTGCGATAAAGTGTACGCGTGAATGAATCCAGGTGTGTATGTGTCATAAAAAACACATAACAAGGAAAAAATTAACAGTTAGAACAAGGTTAAAGGAAGAAAACTGATCTTGGCGTTGAGAGAAGAATTTATCTTATTAATAAGTAGACTCTCTATGAGAAGGAGTTCGAAATTAGAAGAACAGGAGTTTAAAATAGAAAAATCAGTCAAAGAAACAGAGTGGCCAGTCTGTTTGTGGTGTGTTAAAACAGCAGATAAAGTGGTGACGGAGATAGGCTTTCCCTTGTAAGCAGAAACTCCTATGTGTTCAGAAACACGCGCGTTTAAATGGCGAATAGTTTCACCTATATACAATGACTCACAACATTGACACTTGAATTTGTACACTACGCGAGATCTTAGTGCAAGAGGAATTTAATCTTTAAAACGGAAAAAACTTGAAAGACGTCGAATAGGTTTAAATATGACTCGAAGTTGAATTTGAGGAAAGGCAGAAGCAAAAAGTTTAGCGACTTGTTTTCGTATCTGAAGAGAATGTTGACCGGTAAATGGTAGAGTAAAGAAAATAATGCGTTTAGGTACCGAGGTTGTTGTAGAAGCTGGGCAGAAAATTTTATCGAAAAAATTGCGAAAACAATTATCTAAGAACTTGATAGGATAACCATTCCGAATCATAATACTTTTAAATTTCTCTAGTTCTTCATGAAAGATGGTATAAGAAGAACAGAGATTAAAATAACAAAAAAGCAAAGTTAAAATTAAGCCTTTTTTATATATATATGAGTGGAATAAAACTCTCAAAATTTGTAAACAATCCAGTAAAAGTCGGTTTACGATAAACAGAAGAAGAAAATTTATCATCGGAGCGTTTGATTTGAATGTCGAGGAAGGAAAGGGAGTTATCTTTTTCGATTTCATGTGTAAATTGGATATTCGCATGTTTACAATTCAGGTAATGCAAAAAAGGTAAAATATGATCGCGGGATCGAAATAAAATAAAAGAGTCGTCAACATAACGTCGATAATAAAGCGGTTTAAATTGCGGGGGACAATCATTTAGCCAATTAGTTTCATGAAAGGAAAGAAAAATGTTGGTGAAAAGGGAACGTAGAGGGAAACCCATAGCAACACCATCACGTTGTTCGTAAAATTTTCCGTTAAATATAAAGTGACAATTTTTGATAGTTAAATTTAGTAGTTCTTTAAATTGTTCGCGAGTAAAGTTTTGGAAATGAATATTGTTATGGAAAAGCTGGTTAAGGATAATTTCAATGGTTTCATCCAACGGTATGTTCGTAAAAAGTGAACTAATATCAAAGCTAGCCATGGTGACATTATTATTATCAAAGCTCAGTTGAAATAAATCTTGTAGAA
This sequence comes from Heliopora coerulea, assembly GCA_030142905.1. Taxonomy (NCBI): domain Eukaryota; kingdom Metazoa; phylum Cnidaria; class Anthozoa; order Scleralcyonacea; family Helioporidae; genus Heliopora; species Heliopora coerulea. Next base: position 925,293 of record JASJOG010000124.1, on the reverse strand, counting down.
ATGAAAATGAATCAGTGATAGTGTATGAACTAAAGGAAATAGGGCGAAGAAGAGGAACAAGAAATTTAGTGAGATTATACGAGTGGGTGCCAATAGATGAAAGTATAGGTCTAAGTGAAATGTTTAACTTATGTACCTTATGTAATCCATATAGCACATCGGGTCGAGAACCTTATGAACTTAGAACCTTATGAAGTCAGAACCTTAGAAAGGTTCTGACTTTATTTTCTCGTTTAAAGGTGGTCTTGATGGGGTCATCATGGATCGGAGCAAATTTTGAGGAGACGTTGAGTATAGTGGCTATTTTGTTCCAGTAGTCAGTTCGATCAATGACAACGACGCCATTGCCTTTGTCGGGTTTAATGATGAAAATAGAGTCGTCTTTTCGAAGACATTTTAGCATTTTAAATTCTTCGTTTGAAAAAATGAACGGAAGTGGGGTATAGTTACGGAAGCCAGAAAGCGCTATATCTTTTAATTTAGTTTTAACGAAATCCTTGTCACACCCAGTTTCGGGGTATTTCAAATTCAAGTGTCAATGCTGTGAGTCATTGTATATAGGTGAAACTATTCGCCATTTAAACGCGCGTGTTTCTGAACACATGGGAGTTTCTGCTTACAAGGGAAAGCCTATCTCCGTCACCACTTTATCTGCTGTTTTAACACACCACAAACAGACTGGCCACTCTGTTTCTTTGACTGATTTTTCTATTCTAAGCTCCTGTTCTTCTAATTTCGAACTCCTTCTCATAGAGAGTCTACTTATTAATAAGATAAATTCTTCTCTCAACGCCAAGATCAGTTTTCTTCCTTTAACCTTGTTCTAACTGTTAATTTTTTCCTTGTTATGTGTTTTTTATGACACATACACACCTGGATTCATTCACGCGTACACTTTATCGCACACTTAATTATTCACCGGTTTTCACCACCAGTCTTTCTGTTAATTACTTCCTGTAATTGTAAATAGAATATTATATAGTCGAGAACATCTTGTAAATTTATCACTTACTCTGAAGATGGTGCAGGACTGGCAACGAAACGTCAGTTAAATTAAAATATTTTTCAATAACTCATGTCCGTATTATTATGGGTTTATTCAAAATTATATGCTGGGCTTTGATATTCCTAACAAGTTTACGCTTTCCGCCTGGTTCATCAATTGCCAATATTTCTGACTGTCCATCATTCAGTGATCAGTTGTTAATAACCATACAGCCTTGAAAATTTATTATAATAAAATTCTTATTTAACCTAGCCTAGGAATTCAACACATATGGATGTGTCAATATGACACTATATGTCTTACATAATTATTCGGTAGGGTGCAAAAGTCTTTGGGCACATAGTAAAATGTTTTTATAAACACCGAAGAAAATGATCTTTCAAGGGCAAGAAGTACGGTAGATATGAGAAATATTAGTGTTTAGAAGTGTAAAATTTAATATTAAAAAGGTGATTATAAAAAAATCCCACACGTAGATTGATTATAAATTGTGTCATATTTGTCTGTAATCATCTACAGGTGAATATAACAGTGAAGGCATTTACTGTACACAAAATGCTTCCTACAATATTTTGTAATTTATACAAAAGAATTTTAAAACAACTCGTTCGCTATTTTTTTTCATAAATAATCACTACCTGAACATGTAATTGTCTCATAACAACTATTAACCTCATGCTCAGTGAACAGTGTTGAATACAGTAACCCATGAACTTCATCACAAGGATTGTTCAACAATATTCCTGACTGTCCATCATTCAGTGATTTGTCAATAACCATGCAGCCTTGAAAATGTTTGCTTAGCAGGACACGTGAATGATAAAGTATCCAAGCTGGGTTTCAGACCATTTGAAATTGTGCATCTAATTCTATTTTAATGTTCTTTTTATTTCCCCTTACATGTTGTCGCCTTTTAGATTTTTCATTATGTTGTTTTCATGTTGAAATTGTCATTCGCTGATTGCCTGCGCTGTTATCTGGCCATGCAGTGAACTAGAATGCGTTAAACAGAGTCGTAACTCTGTTTTATAAGTAATTAGGGGTAATTTAGTTTCATAAACTGTAGAGCAATGAGCCATAATACAATAGATGGTTATTGTGGGCAAAAGGTGGTAGAATTACAGTAGAAGGACTTGATTTTTATATGCACAATAGAAACCAGTGTGCCAGAAAGAGTTTCATAATTGGGTTGTTCTGCTCATAAAATTGGAGATTGTTGCCTTTGATCTTGTTTCGGATAATTTCTGGACCTTTCGCCACATCAAAATTTCCCAGAAAACTCGGGGTTTTTGAAGTCGCTAGCATTGATAACATGCTGAGGTCAGCAAATTACTCCTTCATTTAATGTTCCCTCGTGAGTTCTCCACGCGAGTCCCACGAAGTCGTTGCAAATGCGCAGCATCCTGTAGGTCAATTGTAAATAGGAACATTTAACAAGTTTCATTGAAAAAACACGACCAGATGGCAAATCAGGATCAATCAGGTCAGTATTATTGATACGTATAAGTGATATGTTGTTAGCTAAAACCGAAGTCGGACTGCAAATAAGAGATTGAAACCTTGAGGGACGAGAGACGCAACCCTCCTGAATACCTCACAAGAAGGTGGAATAGAAGTAACTAGATGGAGCTCTAAACCAATAGTTATGGTGTTCAGTGTTTATACAGTGTAAGGTCAAACCATATTTTTAATTAGAATGCAGCTTCCATAGGTGAGCGGTTGATTGTTTATCATTAGTTTATCATGGCAATATAAAGTGATTGCTACATCTTCCTGTTAATTCTCTGTTTTTTATTTCGACGCAGTTTTCTCCCTATAAAGGTGGTGCGCCGACAAGGCAAGCTGGTAAATTGACACAAAATAAGGCTACTTATTTATATCAATAACTTAAGGGGGTAGATGTTCGAGAATATCATCAAAGCTCTCCTTAGGAATTGAAGGGTAGTGAAATATGTACTTCCGGTCAGGAAAAGTAGTGCAAATGTGGCGAATAGAAATACGACATTGTGGTGTCGTAGACACACAAAGAGGGCAGTGAACGCATCAACTTGTAAGGAAGTCAAAATAGTCAAAATTTGAAGGGAATAATTGGTATATATAAAGGCTATATTTCAGATTTAAGTCTGAATACTTGTACACATGTAGCTTGTTATAAAATAGTTCCCACACCACTTCCCTGCCCGTTCAGTTCCCAGAACTACAGTTTATCTAATAACTGACTTTCTGGTATTATGTTATTGGATCAACTCTGCCAATTTCTCCTCCCTGTTTTGACATCTTCTTTAGTTGTGATGTACTGGTGTTGCATTAAATGTGTGTTAACTTTATACATTGCCACACAATTTTACTCATCAAGAGGATAAGCCATGCCTCTTAATGAGTAAAACACAGTTGTTGAATATACAATCACCAAGCATATGCCATGATTGTTAATAGATGAGGAACTAGCTTGAGAAGGTCTATGGTTCATGAGCTTACTCAGAGATATATAATTATAAAAACTGCTGTGACAGCCTGTCTAACATTAGGACTAGGTAACATATTGTGGCATGAGAGCTGCAAAAAAATATTAATAGCTACCTGGTAACAGTGTGTTTCTTTTGAATCGTACTGTATCATTTTGCACATTCATTAGTTGACCCAGTCTATTGGCCTGCAGGCCTACAGCTGCAAAATCTTTTACAAAGTAATAAAATAGAGAAAAAATCAATTTAAACAAACTAAGAAAAACAAAATACCTATACTGAAAGTTACCTGTGAAGTGAGAAACTATTTTAGTGTAATGTGTTAGAATGACAAACCTGACTCTGTTCAGCTGGACAGAAGTAATCAAATCTAGGAGTTTGTTCTAGAGTAATTAATCCTATAATTCCTACTTTTTAATAATTTCCAAGAAAATAAGCCAACTGGACCCCTAAGGACCTTGACCCCTTGGGAGGGTCCAGACATTTGAGCACTCTTCATACTGCTGACCTAGTGGATCCTTTGAATTATATTATCTTGTAATGTTGTGCATTTTACTGCCATACACTGTTATCATATGGACTCATGTAGTTGGATAGCACTAGTGCTTGGTAACTCTAGAGGCAATCCTGCACATCATGTATGCACCTGACCATTAACTTGGTCCCATTTGATGTGTTGTTCAACTTGTAACCTACGAGATATGTGTCATTTCATTCTTGTCCAAATATGACATGCCCTGTAGTCTTTTTATTCCAAAGTAAAACCTATTGACTCCATTACAGTTTAGTGACAGCATTGAATGTCAAGCCCATTGTGTTTGAGGTGTACAGTTTAGTGTTGTCTGTTCAGCTGCTTTACATACTGCAGTGATACATTTTAGGTATAGTTTATTAGTACATCATTTCAGATGTTGCATGTTAAATTCAAACAACTATTTAATAAATAATAATATTAATTTTGTGGATTGAGCTCTGTTGGACATTTCAGACAGCCACCAAATTTCAATCATGATGTATTACATATTTTTAAGAAGTAGTTAAATATGGCTTGGGTTAACCGTGCATCTTAAGCCAAGCAAATACTTAAATATCCTGGCAGAAGTTCACTCTCTACATCAGGATGTAAGAAGTTTTCATTACATCATTCATCTTTTGTAAGACAGTAAAGATGACTATGCAACTCCCCTTACTTTGTCTAGCTGTCAAATACAATTACATGAAGTTCATTCAATCTGTAGACCTGATACATAACATAGTGACATAGAACTTAACTGATGAATAACCATACTAACAAAATGTTAACTCTTTCCTGGCAGCATAAGACTTGTATTATTTTACTCTGGCTTACGCCAGATGATTTTACTCGTCAGTGGGCGAGCTCCCGCCTTGAAAGAGTTAATGGATGGATGCTCTGACAAGATTAGTTTATAAAATTATGGAGCAGACTTTCAGCAGTCAAGTTGTTACGGTTATTCTTGTCACATGACATACATAACATACAATACAGTAGATATATTACAGTACCATTTGATGTGTTAACTGTTCACTAATCAAAGACAAGTAGAAATAAATACTTATTAACCAAGAGCGAGCTCCAAGCGGGGCCGGCGGAAGAACGTAAAAGTTGGTCCGGCCAAGCGGGAGACTACGAGCACCGAAGGCGCGAGCATGTAGAGGGGTCCTCGGGGCATGCTTCCCCGGAAAATTTTGAAGATGTAACATCTCTGAAACGTGATTCGTAACTCGGGTCGTTTTCTAATACAACAAACTTTTCTACTTTTTGAAAGAATTATTCTTTCAAAAAAATCTATTTTACTCGAAAGTTGGTCCGGCTCCGCTAGCCCTGTCCATACGAGAAAGTATTTGCTTGAGGTTTTCGTACTGGTCGAGCGACGAAGGAGCGAGATATGTGCGGAAAAACTGAAGGCAAATACTTTCCATTACGGACCGATTCAACTAGGTCAGTAAGGAATTTATTGTATGGCTTTTGGAGGTGGTTTTCTTTCCATTTTTAACTGTGTTTTCGTCGTTGGGTTTTGATCTTTACCTTACAGGGTAACTTGTACGTTTTGCTTCTTGTTTCCACCAGTTAAACATTAATTTATCCGATTTTATCACGTTATGCTTTAAACAGAAGCAACAATAGCGTTCCAGCACAGTTTATGTTTCGAAATTTTTCATTTTAATTTCTTAATTCTCAAATTTTATTAAAATGTCTCCGAAGATTGTCCTGCTAAAACTTACAAGTCCGGAATAAAAATCGTATTGCACCGGTACAACTTCGTAAAATCTCGGCCCATTTAGTAACCAATCACCATGCACACTTTTGCGTACCGACCGAAATACGAGCTTAGCCTTATAATAATTCTTGTTTTTTGACACAATCTTTGCTGTTGTTGCATAAAAAGTAAATAGAACTGAAAGTTGCACCCCATTACCTATTATTGAAAGCAGTAGGTAACCGTGAATGTTAACCTGGTCATGATAGAGTAGCATAATTTGAGTTTTAGTGATCAGAAATTTTACACGGTAAACAGTTTAGTACAATCGTACATCATTCCAGATTACTTTATTTTACTGTATATTTAATGGAAATTAGCATTCGTGTCTTTGATTCTTCTTGAAATTTCAAGGTGTTGAAAAATTTAAATTTCTATCATGCATCATTCTCAATTTTTTATCAAGCAATCAAGTGTTTTCAAGTGATCTTGTACCTTAAGCCAGCGCCACTTTTGGTCTACATTTCCTTGCTAAAGTTCATTCACATCAGAATGCTTATATTTTTCTTTCCATCATTCATGTCTAGTAGGACAGGTAGAAGTCCATAACTGCACCATTTTTTATTCAAAACCTTTACTGGTCACATGAAATTCACGAGAGGTAAATCGAATTTGATTAGATGTCAGAACAAATTCAAAAGATATCAAATTAAGTTCATGGTATGTGAAATCAAAATCATAAGAAGTTAAATTAAATTCGTACTATGTCAAATCAAATTCATGAGATATCAAACGAGATATGCAGCATTTCAAAACAACTACATAAGAAGTCAAATCAAAATCGTGAACTGTAAAAACCAAATGTGTTGTTTATATGAAATTAAATTCCCTATGGATCGCTCGATAGGCAAGAAGTCAAAGCACAACTTGACATGAAACAAATCTCATCCAATAGTACCCCTACAGTAGAGGAAATGCCTATAATGATTATTTTCCATTCCCAGTTTCATCACAGAGTTACATGGATAAGCCGGTTACCGTGAATTATTTTCAAGGAAATTCAACCGAATGAAGTTGTGTATCACAGAATTCAACAGGGAAGCCAGAAGGAGGAGGGCTTCCAGGAGAGGTTGCAGCCAATTATACTCACAATTAACATGCCAGGTTATTGACCCACCCCAGCGCACGCATGCAATACACGTGGGACCTTACAATCCTACAATAAAAAGGCTAGGACGGAAATATGCCGGTCAGACGTGAAGTAAAATCGAGAAACATTGATAGCACGTCAGGTACAGCTGTCTGATGCGCCGCCCGGAACAACACTAGTGGGGCACAAGCTTCGCCTTCTAGAAGAAATTGCGGATGTTCAAAGCACTCAATACTGAATGTGAATCCGGTTGAAGATTGAAGAAGGTTGTGGGTTCGATCCTCGTCTGGGGCTCAGAATCGTTTTCTGAGTACAGGGCTTGACGATCATTCATCTCGCTTAAGATATATCCAAACTCTCGCGTTTCTCAAAACAAAAAGAAATTGCATCAATCATTATTAATATATAGTGGCTTCCGCTTAGGTCGCCCATATATATGTCGAACTTGCACCTTAGCTCACCATCTGAGTCTGGGTAGCTCAATGGTTGGAGCGTCTCACCGGTCATCAGAAGGTTGCGGGTCAATCAATCAAAATCTTTATTTATCCACGGATGTCTCTTCATACATATATGCTCTTCCAGAGAACCGTGCTAGAATAAATTAATTTTAACTATTTATGAAATTAAGTACTAAATTATGTTATATATATATATATATATAAGTGTTACTGAAATTCCATTACGTCAACACAATATTAAAAATTTAAAACTAAAATATACACAGTGTTATGGGAGTGAGTGGGGAAAATTTGCATAATTTCTCGCAACTTGACATGCCTTAGGGAGTGAATTCCAAAGCACTGCACCCCTAAAAGAGAAACTTCTTTTCCCAGACTCGTTATTTGGTCTAGATACGAATAAGGCGTGACTCGAGTTTCTCAAATTGTGATTGTGCACTGAGCTAGTTGTAGAAAATATATCACTTAGGTAAACGGGCACTTTATTATGCACACATTTGTACATCATGGAAGCAAACTGTGACTGGCGTCTTTCGTTTAATTTCTTCCAATTTAATTTAGTTAATATATCGTCTGACCTTATCTTGTAGCTTGAACTGGTAATGATTCTAGCAGCTCTATTCTGCAGCTTTTGAAGATCAGCTGCAAGTGTTTTACCCAAATTACCACATACTTCACTATAATAATCAAAGTGGGGTAAAATCAATGATTTGTAAATTATTATTAGAATATCTTGAGTCACATTTGATCTCAATCTGCGTAATGCTCCAAGTACCTTAGCAACTTTCTTAGATATGGATTTTACGTGTGACTCCCAAGAGAGGATCTCATCAAGGTTAACACCAAGGCATTTAAAAAGTTTTTTTCGTTCAATTTTTTTGCCATCTAAGGTTATGTCCAAGTTTGATTGCATAGATGAAACTTTTTGACGCGTCCCAATTAGCATATATTTGGTTTTGGTAACATTTAAACTGAGCTTATTTGCTTTCAGCCATTCGTTAATGGTCTCAAGATCACGATTTAGCATATTAGATATTTCAGATTGGTCGGCTGAGGCGTACGTAAGATTAGTATCGTCAGGATACATACGTACTCTGCATGATAAATCACAATTTGGCAAATCATTAATATATAATAAGAAAAACAAACGACCAAGAATTGACCCTTGTGGTATTCCACATTTGACAGTATAGCAATCGGATAGCACTCCTTGGACTTGCGTCTTTTGAGTACGATTAGATAGATAATTTGCCACCCACGCCAATGCTTTTGATTGAAATCCATAAAGATTTAGTTTTTTTAAAAGGATTTCATGGTCGATAGTATCAAAAGCTTTTTTGAGATCGAGGAACAAGACTGCATTAATTAGACCATTATCAATATTCAGTAACCATTCATTTGTGGCATCCAACAGTGACGTTACCGTTGAATGTAAAGCCCTGAATCCTGATTGGAATTTTGCTAAAATATTATTACGGATTAGATAATTATATATCTGATTAAATATAGCCCTTTCAAGTACCTTGATTGTAACTGGAAGTACTGAGATTGGACGATAATTAGTAGGATCTGTTTTGGAATCGTCTTTAAAAATAGGTGATACTCTAGCATTTTTCCTGTCGAAAGGTAAAATTCCTGTGTCTATAGACAGATTAAAAATATGTGTTAAGGATTTAGAGACATAATTGGCACTGTACTTTAACAGATTAGCTGGAATAGTATCAAGGCCACTGGCCTTGTTAATATGCAAATTATTAATGATCTCAATGGTCTCAGATTGTGATAATTGTGTTAATTCGAAAGTTGAATTTGTTCGTTTAACATAATTTCTGAAATCAGTATTTGGTGATGGAATTGAAGAAGCTAGCTCCGGCCCGATATTGACAAAATGCTGATTGAAAGCATTTGCAATATCGAATGGATTTTGCAATGTAGCTCCTTTTACCTCCAACTTAGTAGGTTCAAGATGAAATCTATTGTTCTTGGACAGGATGGAGTTTATTCCCTTCCAAGTTCTACGCATATCGCTAGAATTCATAGAAAAGAAATTACTGTAATACTAAGCCTTACTGTATTTATAGATTTATTTACATGATTCCTGGCACACTTGTAAGCTATCCAGTCGGACTCTGTGTTTTGAATAATTGCAATTCGTTTTAATCGGTCTCTCTAATGAATCAAATTTTTTATTTCGGAGGTTAACCACGGGGTAGATGAGTTCTTAACACGTTTCGACTTTGCAGGAGTGTGCCAGTCAGCGATTTCTAAGAACATGTTTTTCCAAAGTTGCCATGCTTTTATGGGATCATTGTAAGACTCGATCTGATCCCAAGGAGCTTGGCTAATGTCCGTTAGAAAACGGTCCAAATCAAAATGCCTGTAACTCCTAAATATTATAATTTTTGGCTTAACCGAGTGCGTTACAAGCTTTCTGGCGCCATATATTAAACTATGGTCGCTTAGACCAGTATGTGACACACCGGATATATTGAATTTACTAGGTTCATTAGTTAAAAAAAGGTCTATTAGAGTAGAAGTAGCTCAATGCTTAGAGCGTCTCGCTGGTCATCAGAAAGTTGCGGGTTCAATTCCTGTCTGGGGTTCGAAAATCGTTTTCCTCAGGTAAAAGCGTGAAGATCGTTCTTCTGTCATTCATTCAATATTCGTATAACAATAACAAATGGAGTGCTGCCCAGGCAATTCTGAACAAAGTAGAAAAGCTTTGAGGGTAGTCCTGTACCTGAAAACAGAAACAAAGTACTGGAGGTTTTGAGCGGAAGCCATTGATAAGAGACAAATGTGAGGTGAAATGCGTTCCACCTCATAGAAAAATATCTCAGAGATGAATAAATTCAAATACCCATAAAATCGAACTACTGTTATAAAATGATATTTTAAAAAGTTATACAAGCTAATTTACATGAAAAACCATGAGCAGCTGACAGGTTAGGACGATACATGATAAACCAGATTTCGGAAAGTGTCATTGTTAAGACGGAAGTTTATCAAACTGAATAAATATCATATGCTAATGAGTGTTTGCGAGAGTATTTAAGAGCAATGTTGATTTACAGGAGTTACGGGGAAATTAAAGTTGTAAACTAGTAGAACAAGAAGACGACTGTAACCCAAGAAGAGTCGATCAGAAAATATTTAGAAGAGATTTATTAATTCAGTAGTAACTGTCATTCTTAACGTGTATAATTTTCTATGTCAATAGTCAAAATTTCATTTGTAGTTAACTTGTCATTTTTAATGACATTTTTTGGTATCTGTTTTATTTCTGATGTACATACAAATAAACTCACTATCAACAGTGGTAGTGCACGTGTCTCTCACCACTGTGACTAGGGTTCGGTTCCGGCTCCGTGCAGTTACATGATTAAAATTACCTTGGTCACCCGTGAGAAGAGTGTTGTCCAGGTTGTCTCAAGCAAACATTACAGGTTTTCTTCGGTTACTCCGGTTTCCTCCTGTAGTAACACTGGACCCATGAGGGGTGGCCCTTACTGAACCTCTAGGAAGAACAGCTCATGTGGCAGATTCGGTTATCCAGTATAGATAAAGGTACTTTACATATACTAATTTTCAGGAAACATTAAGTTAATTAAATCTTTGTAAAAACGTATAAATTTAATGGGTAAAGCCGTAGTTAGATTTCCTTCCACCACCTCCTTATTGAAGTTACACTTTAACTTGTCACTAAAAATTCTCTAACGGTAATTGATCGAATTCAAAATTTACCTTTCCAGTCCCCGAAGAATCTTTCGTAGACGCAACAATAGGGCATGGTTTGCTATGGAGCGTCGTTAACGACTTTTGTTTCCTTGTATTTGCAGTGCTGTTCCAAGAGGGGGGAGGGACAGTAGGACGCTTGTCCCGGCTGTAAAATTTTATAGGGCGACATTTTCAGAAACAAATATTTGACTTTTCTTGATCTTTTTTTCTAGATTCAAAAATATTTTTCAAAGCAAAACAGAATTTTATATCAATGTCTCAATTTCGATTCATTACTTGACGACTTCGGACCTGTAAGGCTCGGAAGCGTCTGTTTGAAATTTTCTATTACATTTTCAGTAAAAAAAAAAACACAAAACATAAGGCACAAAAACCAATTTTTTCTGCAAAAGTACCTCGTATAGTTGTATAACGATAGTACCGCTATCGTATTATAATCGGTAACGGTATAACCGGTAACGGTATTATAATCATAATATAAGGAACTTGGGGTGTGTCAGAGGGCTGAGCGGGCGCCTTAAACAGGATTTGCCCGATGCGAATTACCACCTAGATACGGCTGTGTGTATTTCAGTCCGTCCCACATACCTTCTATCACTTAAATGAGTAAACAAGAGAATCCGGACTGCCTTACGACCTCAATAAAGGCTGCTTAATACGCCCCCAACTATGCAATGAAGGTTGATTCGGTTTAATGTTTGAGTAACATGAGAGCTTGGATATATTAAGGTAGATTAACGATCTTCAAGCTCGATACTCAGAAAATATTTTCTGAACCCCAGACGAGGATCGAACTCGCAACCTTCTGATGACCGGTAAGACGCTCTAACCATTGAGCTACCAAGACTCAGATGGTGAGCTAGGGTGCAAGTTCGATATATTTGTGCGACCTAAGCGGAAGCCACTATATATTAATAATGATTGATGCGGTTTAATGTTTGAGAAACATGAGAGCTTGGATATATTAAGGTATATTAAGATGAACGATCTTCAAGCTCGATACTCTTACCGGTCATCAGAAGGTTGCGAGTTCGATCCCCGTCTGGGGCTCAGAAATCATTTCCTGAGTATCGAGCTTGAGGATCGTTCATCTACCTTAATATATCCAAGCTCTCATGTTTCTCAAACATTAAACCGCATCTATCATTATTAATATATAGTGGCTTCCGCTTAGGTCGCACATATATATCGAACCTGCACCCTAGCTCACCATCTGAGTCTTGGTAGCTCAATGGTTAGAGCGTCATACCGGTCATCAGAAGGTTGCGAGTTCGATCCCGTCTGGGGCTCAGAAATCATTTTCTGAGTATCGAGCTTGAAGATCGTTCATCTACCTTGAAGGTTGATTTCTTGTCACTCGAACTTCAAAACCAGCTCTGCAGCGTGTTGTTTAATAGTAACAGGAAACTTTGGCTGATATATGGGAAGATTACAATAGACTTGTCATCCCATATTCTATGGATTTCATCCATCTCATCATGCACTCTCTTTTGGTCAATTCTATCAATCTTAAGATAGATGAATGATCTTCCAGCTCTGTACTCAGAAATCTAAACTGTCAAATAAAAAATAAAACTGTCTATCAATCTTTACCGAGTCTAAGCCACTTTTTTGTGCCTTTGTTTTCTACTTTTCCATTTCATTCACCAAATCAAGCCATCTCGTGGTCAAAATATCTCGCGCAATAATGTAGTACATTCACCGCAGAATATTTATGGTGTTCACCAATGTGAGAGAAACGGTCTGGCAACCCTTTCTTCTTATTTTTTATCCTTATTTGGAAATAGTCATCATTACTTCTAACTTTCAAGGTAATAAAATTTAATTTGTTGTCAATCGTATTTCCACACGTACATTTTAATTGGGGTACACTATATTTAAATGGCTAACAAATACTTCTTTCTGCATTGGTTTACTTATTCCTAAGGTATGATCCACAAACCTCTCATAATATGTATGTAAAGTCATAAAAGTGTAAAACTTATCTTTGAATAATATCAATAACTTCTAGCTCATCTGAGCATCTTTTGGTCTGGACTTTGCTAAAAGTTCAGTAATAAGCACAGAGTTCCTCTCAAGGGTCATCGCTAACGGTTTATTATCTTTATCACAGAAGTCTTGCCAGTTCACAAATCTTCAAACTGCAATCTTTCGTAATTTCCCACGTAAATATTTTGTCTAAACTTCCGTCCGACTGCGCAATTCGAAATTGTGATCCTCTTTAACAACATAAAACTGGCGATAAATGAAGTGTTGTTTCCTTTATTTTACTTAGACTAAAATGAGATATAAACATTTTTGACTCTTGCTTTTATTTTTAAAATTTTAAATAGTAAGCAATATTTTGCCAATTATACAAAGAAATAATAGTGAGGACGGAAAACCATTTATTTCCTCCTTCCGTATGTCCATCCATCCGTCCATATGTTCTTCTGCCCATCCGTCGCTCCGTCCGTCCCTCCCTCAGTCTGTTCGTCTATTTGTCTATTCATATCCAACGAGCGAGAGAGTCAATGGAACGAAGTATCAAATCAGTTGATAAGTTATCAGTAGTGGTTTCACAAAGATGTCTGCAGTTGGAAGTAAATTGGTTTTCCAGTTTTGGCAGCATAATTAATACATGTACAGTACATGGGGAATTGTGTTTGTTTTCCCGTTGTATTAGTTTAGGGAATCTTGAATTGAACTCATCTTAATTACTGGTACGTAAGTTTATTTGTAATCGACATGTTTGTCTTATTCTTAGTACTGGCCGGTCGTGTGTCAAATCGAGAATGGATGAAGAGGTCAAAGAAGCATGCAGAAAATTTTCAAAAACTTTTCAATCTTCCTGCCAAAAAGATCACTGAGATTGGGATATACTCTGTGTGTTTCGAGAAAGAGTTCATAATCGGCCAAGGATCTGATGGAACGTGTGTTTTTATTGGTTTATCTGATGACGGTAAGGAAGTTGCCGTAAAACGCATGGTAACCCATTCCTGTAAAAGTTTGGCTGAAAATGAAAAACTCATTTTGAATATGACAGAAATGGAGCAGTCCAACCATATCGTGAGATATCGTTATTTGAAACCGGGGGATCCTTTTACTTACCTCGTGCTTGAGCTCTGCGAAGAAACACTCGTAGATTATGTGAAAGCACATACTAAAGAAGAATTAGAACGTCGTGGTCCAACAATAATACGGGAAATATTAACGGGACTGCTGGCACTTCACGGAGATGGTGAACAAGAAAAGATTCTTCACCGTGATCTGAAACCATCGAACATTTTGGTCGACGTTGAACAACATATGCGTCTGGCTGATTTTGGCATTAGCAAAAAAGTTAGCAAAGACAAATCAACTGTGCACACTGGTGGAAAGGGCTCAGAATATTGGAGAGCTGTGGAATCCGTGCCAAATGAAAAGGAACCTGAGAAACTTGTGAGATACAAAAGGAAATCAGATGTTCAAGTGGTAGGAATGCTTTGTTATTATATTTTGACCAAAGGTGAACATCCTTTTGGCGTGGAACATGAAAGAGTGAAAAATTTACTCGAAGGTAACCCAGTTGATTTTAAAAAGCTATTAAATCCTGCAGCCGAAGATTTAGTGTCGTGGATGCTTCAGAACGATATTGAAGATCGTCCTTATGTTGGTGAAGCCTTGAAACATCCCTATCTCCAGTCACTTGAGAAGCAGTTTAACTTGTTGGAATGTTTTGGTAATGAGACAGAGGTCAAGAATAGAGATACCAATTGTGAGGTGTTTAGAAAACTGAATACTCTCCCTTGTTCATTGCCAGCTGCTGGTTGGAAGGAAAAGATTGACCGTGATGTTTTAAATCACATGATTGGACGTCGTAACTATCAAGAGGACATGGCAGATTTGTTAAGATTTATTCGAAATACGTCGATACATTGGCGTGACTCTAGCACTCCTGAGAGGATTCAACAGATTATTGACGACCCCGCCAAATATTTCTTGAGAAAGTTTCCCAGTTTATCAGTGACTGTTCACAAAATTCTTCGTGTGCAGCCTGAATGGAAAAAAAGGCCGAAACTGAAAGAATTTTTTTAAAAGACCAACGTTAGTAACTATTGATTCTGTTGCAAACAGGGCACTTCTTATAATTCGGGCGGTTCACTTCCAATGCCTTGCATAATCTGTCAACCAACAAATTTGAATTTTCAAGTATTTCGAAATGTTATCTTTTGATAGCTTTAATGAAGCTAATGACGCGTTTACACTTGCGATTTTGTGCCTTGCGATTGACATCTTGGAGTATGTGTTAAACTTATTGGAGCATCGAGGACAAAAACACCCAATCAGGAGCGGATATCTTGCTGCATAGACTGTCGTGGGTAGATTGCATACACCAGGATGACAATCGCGACGTACAAAACTGCACGTGTAAACGGGCCTTAACGCAGGATTAAATAAAACACACCAGGCAACCTCTCGAAGGATTCTCCTGAGATTATTTGCATCTATTTTGGCAGTAATATCTAACTAATATCTCAACTACTGTATGTATTTTCCAAAGGACTGGGCTCTGGATTGGGTGTTTCCTTTTTAGAAATTAGGATATTGCACGTTCTGATTGTAATTATTGACCAAAGTCGGTATTACGAAAAAAAGTTTTCTACTGCAAAATTTTATTGATGGTTATTAACAGGAGGTTATTTAAGATCTGGGTCTCAAACATCGTCTTCAATTTCTAGACTTGTGAAAGGTATTCGATACTATAAGCCAGGAGAAATTTTATGAAAACCTGAAATAATATGGTTTTTCAGAGGCAAGTCAGATCTGGTTCGTAGATCATTAATATAAGGCAATTTCAGTATACCATTTACAACATCAGTGACTGTGTCGTCCAATGCTTGATGTGTGTATGTCCAATACAAACACTGACACAAAATACTGTAAGCTGTATTCAAATTATCGTCGTCATTGTCATAGCTTTTTAAATCAATTCCCAAAGATATATCCTACAGGTCTTAAGTGACAACTTCTTAAGTTATGACAAAGGTATTCTTCTTAGGTCTTAACTGACAAATTTTTAAGTTATGCGAATTACTACGAGAAAACAATGCGGTTCTGGCTACGCTTTAGGATGTGTCCATGGCAGTGGAACGATCCTTGCTTGTTTGATTGACCTAATGACACAAGACACTGTGGGTTTCAGGAAGATGCTTTACTGAAATCCAATGGCCAGTTATACTTAACCTATTGTCGTTTATCTAGTGGATAATTCCTAGTGAGTGAAAAGCTCCATTTATTCTTTAAATAACAATGGAAGATGGATAACTCGGGCTCGGCGGATAAAAATTAAGTTTGTTTGTTGGAAGCAAACGACATTGTTCAATTACTGTGACTTATCCCCGCAGGGCCGTTGCAACCGGAGATGTGCAGGAGGTGAAATACCACCTAATATTTATTGGTGATGAAATTCAAGTAAAATTCTGGCTGATTCGAACTATCAATGAGGTGGACTATAAAACAACTGATTTGGCAACTAAATATGAATGGAAGCACAAGTCATTAAGTGTTTCAAAAGGCAAAAGACCTTTCTCTTGGTGGAATCGGAGAATGCCATTAGATGACCGTTGCATAGCAGTTTCCAGTTCCTGACATTTTGAAAACAGAAACCTTGTGATCCTATGGGGGTGAAACCAGAAATTTCGAAAGCCGGGGGTTGGGAAGAGGTATCCAGGAATGATCGAGACGATTTTCATAATGTCGAACGCAGTAGATCTACGTAGGCTTGGTAAATAAGGGCAAAAACTACCGCTAACACCGCACACATACGATTGGAAAATCAGGTAAATGTTTGCTTTACACCCCCCTCTTTCGTCAGTTTTCTTCGTAAGGCCCTGATCCCACGAATTTGGTAAGTTTTGGCTGCTTGGAGGCTAAGGTCAAGGTTCAGATTTGAAAATCAACGACAACACTAATTATATATGCTTGGCAAAGTAGTAATTTTTCGCTATGTTTGAATTTTTATGCTGTTCTTATACTCTTCTTTCAATGAATATATTTTATTCAACAGTACAGTGAAAAACTGCATGAAGATGATGACGTGATTATCTTGTTTAAATAGATTTAAACCCTACTTGGTATAATAACATGATATAACATGCAGTACAGTACACTGCTATGCTGTTCAAGTAATGCTGTATATAGTATGCAGTACAATGACAGTAAAGTACGATACGTTACGATACAATAAGATACTCTTACTTTTGTTCGCACTTTTCCATAACCCATGATCCCCATTATCCGTCGTTACGTATTTTGTTTAGGTAAATTTCCTATCCATCAAAAAATACTTACTCAGGTGAGCGGCTTCAGTACCTAAACGACCAAAATATATGACGAGGTAAACACCGTTACTCTAATTCATGGACATCGTGGTATTTACACTGGATTAACACTTAAGTCTACATCACTATTGATAGAGTGTTGATATAGTGTCAGGATTCTTTTTAAGACCCGACCGGGACCTGTTGCGAAACATACAATGGTATCAAAATATCACGGTACGAACCTGTTCACACGATACCGGTAGAGGTACAGTTTCATTACGGTTTCACATTACGGTTTCAAATCGTTACGGTTAGCATTACGGTTTCATGCTTTTTCATACCGGTACCGTGTGAACGGAAGGCCTAACCGTAATCATTTCGTTACGGTTTCATTTCGTACCGATATCGGGTGAACAGGGTCTCAGTTGTACTGTCCTTGATGTGGTTCTCATGCGTATTTATTTTCGTGCCGACTCCATCTTGAGGTGATAATGTTTGCTCGCACGCTATGCGTATGAGTGTTTGGGTAAGGGAAAAGGAAAATTTGGGTAATGATACTCCAGCCATGAATTTCTGACTTTACAAGCCATGACAGCGCACAATTTGAATGAACTTTAGGCCACCAGTAAACATGTGAAGCTCTTTTGAACTTCCCAATTCAATTTACTGGTTCATTTTAAAGAAAGGACCTTGGAACGGTTCAACGAACCAAAAATATTACTGAATGTGTTAATCGTGCGAAGACATATCATCCTGTTCAAACGCATTGATCTGGTAACATGTTAATCCTAAGTTTCAATTTTAATCATCGTAATTAATGGCCATTTTTAGTTACCTGATCACCCCTCAATGATGGCCTATAAACTCCAAACACATTTGGATCTATCGCTATTAAAAAAGCAAGGAACAGCAAGAACCACCAGTACGATTGTCGACCTTGATAAAATAAGCCAGATTTTGTCTGTTTGACTTCTTCACCAATAAATTTTAAAATTGGAAACAACGTTTGCTACGTTAAAAGGTATGTGAGTTTTGCAATCCGACGATACCATTCTTACATGTATTGCTTAGGGCCCATTTACACGATGCGACCGTCGTACAAGTATGCAATAACAATTCTCAAAAACTTACGTCGATATGTGTCGATAAGGACTTAGCAAGGCAAATGCACAGCTCACAAGGGTAAAATAAACCCTGGTCGCATGATTGAAGCAAACGTAAGCGAAAACAGAAGCAAGATTTACGTAAAACGGGGTAAGACAAAAGCAGGACATGAACGACAAAATAACCTTTGAAATCTCCTGTGTAGCTCTTAACCTAGTCCACACGAGCACATTTTCTGTGGCAAGTTTTTCAGTGATCATTTTTATTTGTTCGTATGCACGAGAAAATTTGCCCGAATTTTGCTGAAAAACTGGCGCGCTAGTTTTTATGTGGCAGAATTAAAATGATAAATGCGAAAGTTTGTTCGTGTGCACGACCTGTCACAGAAAATTTGTCACATATTTAGAGATTGGCAGTGGCTTCTTTGGTTTTGTCTCCACTGTCCAGAGTCATATCTGGCGCAGAGGCAAACGAGTTTTCTACATAGCATTTATTGCCTTTATAAAGGAGTAAAATAAATATCTTTGTTACTGAAAACTTGCCTCAGAAAATTTGCTCGTTTAGACGAGATTTTATGGTTGCAGCTCTTCTAACTTTTAATCCGTGTACCATTGCTTATGTTTGCGTTGTTCCTGAAGAACACGTGCTTATCTTTTGTGTCGACACAATGCTCTTGCGCTAATTATTTTACATCATGTGAACCAGGCTTATGGGATAATCGGGCTGATCATTGGGAAGTGATCATTAGCCGCAGATCTATTTCGTAAAAAAAGGTTTGAAAAGACGGATTATTATTTCTAATTCAGTTTATCAGTTTCTTATTCTATCCTTCTAGAACAAATTTTAGAGCAGTTTCTCGGGGCAGAATACATCCGAATTCTTTATCGCTGTACACAACGTTTAAATTTAAAGGAAATCCTAAATGATGACAGTTTTGAGACTCCTGGCTTTGATCTTTGTTCATGAGAGTGCGGTAAGTTTTTCCTATTTTTTCATTTCCAGCCTTTCTTAATGATAAGATTACACACGAGTGGCCGCTTACTCCGTTCCAAGACCATTTTGACTCCTCGGTGGAGGATGGACAGAATGCTTCTGGCTCTGACATCTGCAGCCTACCTGATATCCAGGGTCAGTTTAGGGTGCCTTTTTAGGGACTTAAAGTAAAAAGTACCTTTTATTTACGCTGGATAACCCTATCAGCTACCTGAGCTGTTCTTCCTAGAGGTCTAGTAAGGGCAACCCCTCATGGGTCCAGTGTTACTAGAGGAGGAAGCTGAGCCTTCCTAAGTGAAGATTCAGATCAAATATCGTCAGACGAGTTGGTTTTGATAATTTTTTTTGACCATTTAGCTTTTACATTATAATCCACCTACATTTCGTTATTAGCTGTTTTTGTTACATAATTCTAATCTAAACCCTGTTTTATAATTGTTAATTCTTGTAATACTTATCTTGATGTTAAGTAAGAAGAAACGAAACGCTAGTTTTTAAAATGTTTCTGTTATTAACGGCGAATGACCCCTTCCACACACTATGTTTGGCATCATTGTTCTTTTCAAGGTTACTATCACCGTCTGGTCACTTTATTGCTGTTATTCGTGAGGAATAGCTTTTTTATCGTGATTTGTTTTTAAGCCTTTTTTTGATACCATTTTGTATTTAAAACAGAAGTTTGTGGGGTGCTGGTGGCACAATGGTATTACACACGTCTCTCATGCACCACTTTGACGAGGTTTCGATTCCGGGTCTGTGCAGTTGTCCGATTAAAGTTATCTTGGTCATATTTGAAAACAGTGTTGTCCAGTTTGACTCAACCAAGCATCGCAGGTTTTCTTCGAGTACTCCGGTTAATTACTTCGTGTTGTAACACTAGACCTATGAGTGGTGGCCCCAACAGCACCTCCAGAGAGAACAACTTAGGCAGTTTCATAGGGTTATCCAGTGTAAACAAAAATCCTTTACCTTTTACTTTAAGTTCACCCGAAACATGTACCTTCACTAGACAAGATATTGCTAAATTGTGACGTCCAAGATCTTCTCTTGTCCCTGTAGAACACCAGTAAGTGAATTTTACTGCCTCGTGTCCACGTTCCTGGTCATATTCCACTTTAAGCGGGTTCAGGTCGATACCTTCTCGGTTCTGAACTGTATCCTAAACTACCAAGTGAACTTACGAAACATTAAACGATGTCAGCAACATTTAAAATGAAGCTAGAGCTCAATATGGATTAAATAGTTTATTCACAGCGTTAGGATCTTATGTAAATACTTAGTATAGTTTGTATATAATATTGGGTTCTTCCACCATATGGTATATAATCACGGCCCTTTGAAAGCCAGGTTTGCTGAACAATCTACTGTGTTGAAATAATTTTAATTAAGAGTTAATTAAAAATTAAAGCTGAGATTTTGCTCCTAAGAAGGACAATTGGATGGTATGCGTGGCATAGCAAGTCCGGAACTAAGGGTTTCCGTTGTTTGAAGGTGCTAAACCATTTTCATTTGGATCTTTCAACAACTCAGACCTTAGTCAGCTTCTTCTCGTGGTGCAAGAACATCTGTGTCGGACTGGTTTCTTTTTCTTTCAAATTTCCGACTTTATATCCTCTGGAACATCCACTTATATAGGATCTGATATGGATCATAGATTGGAAGACGAGCTAATCTAGAACATTGAAGTCTTAACTCGTTCGGTGGGATAAAACTTCTATTATCTTACAGTGGCTAACGTCAAACGCTTTTACTCTGGTTGACGCCAGACAAGTTTACTCATCAAGAGAAGAACTGCCTCAGGGAAAGCGTGAAGGCAACGCTGAAAACATCCTACAGCTTTGTTTACATGAATTAACACAGTATATAAATCTCAAAAGGAATATCAAAGCCCAGCAAAATATCTTTACGAAAGCCATCGAGTCGGACACAGAAGTAAATAGTAATATTTAATAAAGTTCTAACGTTTCGTTGTATTAATCACAACATCATCAGAGAATAATTTACATACTGCCTAAAGCCTAAGTATATATAGTTACAAGGTGTAATAATATTCAAGCATTAACCAATCAGAGGACGTACTAAAATAAAAGTTACAGGTATAAGAACACAAACAACATGGAATAGTAAAGAAAAAATTATAAAAGGAAAAGTGGTGCTGAGCCAATATTGGCATTTAAAGAGGGTTTAAGATTTCGAATGAGTAGACTTTCTCGTAAGAGAAGTTCTGACTCAAAAGGACAGGAAGAAAGGATTTTAAAGTCATCAAAGGAGACTGGGTGACCCGTGTCATGGTGGTGTGAAAGAATACTTGTGAGGGGAGGGTTAGTGCGCTTTTTACCTGTGAGAGGTGAGATTCCCATATGGTCAGATACACGTGTATGGAGGTGCCGGATGGTTTCTCCGACATACGAGACTCCGCAGCTTCGACACGTAAAATTATAAACTACATGCGATCTTAAGCGTAGAGGAATCTTATCTTTAAAAGAGAAGAAATGTAAAAGTCTAAGCGACGGGTGAGCAACACACTTGATGTTGATCTGAGGAAAAGCAGATGAGAAAAGTTTTTTAATCTGAGTTCGGATATGAGAGAAATTTTGCCCAGTAAATGGTAAAGAGAAGTAAACAACACGTTTGGGAGCCGTAAGCATTTTAGTAGATTTGGAGAAGACTTTGTCTAGAAAGGAGGCGATACATCTGTCAAGAAGTTTTACCGGATAACCATTGTTAATAAAAATGCGCTTTAGTTTTTCTAGTTCGGCATGAAAAATAACGTAGGTAGAACAAATACTGAAACAGCGGTTAAGTAAAGAGAAAATCAGACCCCTTTTGTGAGAAAACGGAATAAAGGAATCAAAGGAAGTAAGTAGACCTGTAAAAGTGGGTTTGCGGTAAACATTAGTTGAAAAGCAACCGTTGGAACGGACGATATTGATGTCTAAGAACGGCAAGGATTTGTTGACTTCTAATTCATGCGTAAATTTTATTTTGGAATGCTTAGAGTTGAGATAATTGAGGAAAGGAATGACGTGATCGGCAGAACGAAATAAAATGAAACAATCGTCAACATAACGACGGTAAAACAACGGTTTAAAATTAGACGGGCAATCATTAAGCCAAACAGACTCATAGTGAGAAAGGAAAATATTCGCAAAGATAGGTCCCAGGGGAGAACCCATGGCAACGCCATCAACTTGTTGATAGACTTCGCCGTTGAACAGGAAATGGCAATTTTTTACCGCTAAATTTAAAAGCTTTCGAAACTCAAAAATAGAAAAACCGTGAAATTTAGTGGAGTTGGTAAAAACCTTTTGAATTATGATTTCAATAGTTTCATCTAAAGGGATGTTGGTGAAAAGAGATGTTATGTCAAAGCTGGCCATAAATAGCTCATTAGTGTTAAAAGGTAATTCGAGTAATTCCTTAACAAAGGAGAAGCTATCAAACACGGAATAAATATTATTAGAAAATGGGCGAAGTAAAGAAACAAGAAATTTAGCAATGTGTCCGACTCGATGGCTTTCGTAAAGATATTTTGCTGGGCTTTGATATTCCTTTTGAGGTTACGTTTTCCGCCTGGTCAATCCATAGCAGTATATAAATCATCAAATTTAGTTGAAATTAAGTATTTTAGGTACTAACACAAGACTCCTTGGAAGAACATCTTCCAAGATAAATAGTACACATTGTTTATTAAAGTTATGATGATAATTATGATAATCATTTAAGGTGTGTGATCAACTTTATCCAATATCTGTTGTTGAAGACCTCGTTCACTACCAACGCGAATGGTCCTCCGCTGATATGACTGAACTGATCTCTGATGTATTAGCTGATGTAAAGTATGTATCATGCCAAAAAAATTCCGCTAGCTAATGAAAATAAACGACATGCAATCCTTATGAAATATCTGTCCCTGATTCCAAATTTCGGTGAACATGACAGGAAAGCAAGCTTAATATGATCCAAAGTATGAGGGAACTGCCCAAAATTTAAACTTGGTTTTCATATAATCGTCCCGATCGCCTCAGTCGCCCCAAAATTTGTTCGAATCGGGAGGTTATGTGGAAATTAAAGTGGAGAGATCGCAGACGTAGAAGGCGTTCGGAGTGATAGAGATCTCCCGGCTGATAAAGTTGCCTTCCATCCGGGCGATCGGGATGATCGAGGAAAATTACACGCGATCATGAGGAAACCCCTCTGAGGCGATCGAGGAGATCGGAATCATTCCCATATTTCTCATCTTTGAGTCTCTTACACTCTCAACATGGCTGTCCAAATCTGATTAGTTCAACGAAGTGTTATTTATAACTTTTACATACCAGCATTATCTTGCACTTAGCTCTTCACTAGACAATAACTGGCAATAATAATGCAGCAATGGACAATATTTATATCCAGCAATTTACCGGAAGAACCTTCTATCGTGAAATCGAGGCTCTCCGAACGAATGTGATTCGTGCCTAACTCCTCTATCTTCTGGTATATATCGCGAGCCCAAAATCTTTGCTTGCGTGTTTTATCTTGCCTGGCTCTTCTGCATTGTGAAAGTTCATGAACTAACAGGAAACAAGCCACGAGTAGGGGTTTGGCCCATTGTGCTAGCATAATTTTTGGCATAATTAGAGCAAACGAGCAAAATTTTTCAAAAAAGCACTGCTCGAGCATAATTAGAAGATTGGCGCACCTTTTAAAGCATTAAAGCTAAAAACAATTTCATTGTTGCTTTTTAGCGCTTTAGAATAATTGTAGTTTACTTATTCATTAGATTTGGGAACTATCGGAAGTATTTTTCTTGCCCTCTCGCTTTCGGTACGCGCGGTCAACAACAACCAGACGAAACCAATATGGCGTCAGCCAACGTCGATCTAGAGTCAGATTCAGAAGACGAAAGAAGCAAGCAAGCGTAATGCTGCAGTAGAATAAGCGCTGAAGGAGTTATAACAAGATTTGCTGATGCATATGTATACATGTTGACCGAAAGAATGACTGAAACAGACAGAACTGTAGTGAAGTCGGTCCGTTGTCTTGATGTTTTGAGTTTTACAGTTTGCTGTCTATCCTTCTTATCTGTTCGTGTTGACTTTCTGCAAGTCATGACAAAGTGTGATTTGAAAAGCCTCAAGAACTTCATGGCTAGATCCTTAAGAATTGCTTATATGATTGCCAAATAGACCAACTGTTGTAAACCAATAAAATTTATAAAAATGCCATATTTGGAAAACGAACTAAATATTGTAATTATTTACTACTGAATTATCTTTTCGCTGTTATATACACTGAAACATTGTCATTTTGTAAGCATAATTTTGGAATCTAGTAGCATGATTTGGGAACATTGGCATAATTTTTGGCATAATTCGACAAAATTTGGAGCAGTGCTAGCAGCATAATATGCCACTTTTAGGAGCACAATGGGCCAACCCCTAGCCACGAGCCCTCATCTCTTCCATTGTATGCCGGCACTTAGTAAGGTTGGCGATAAAAGGTTTCACTATAGGATCCAGGAATAACGGCGCGTTCTCAACCTCGCGGACAGTTGATGCGATGAAATGGAAACAGCAAATCGCATCACTTGCCCGCTCGCCTACACATTTTTTCCAAGCAATCGAATGGAAATCAGACATTAAAGATGAGATGCTAACGATTTGAGCGAAGGTCCATCGTAGGAGTGAGAAATGAAATGATAAAACAACCAAATTATATTTTTATTCCTAGAAAAATTAACGTGATGCAAAAATTACCAATGGGCCTACCAAGTCAATAACAGTCTAAGTAATGAGATATAAATTATGGAAAGTCATTTGCCAGGTTAAAATTAAGATAAAAACCCAAGACAATAAAAAATACAAATCAATCTTTTTATCCAGATATTTTAGAAAAAATCACCAACTTTTAAATGTTTTTACTTTTTATTCCTCCCATTAATTTTCCTCGTATCCATTATTCCCTTGAGTTTTAGTTAATGTCAATTATGTCTTCCTGTACTAGATAAAGATGTTGTCATCAGTGGGTGGATTGAAATGTTGGCTCATTTTTTATTTTATTGTCTCTGTCTTCTCGTTATTTCAGCCGTTACACGTTAGAATTATCTCTAATCCACTGTTCCTCTTCTTTTCAGTTTGCCAATGGAATCAAATTCTCTCTTTGGTTTACATCTCATTATATTTGAACATTATTCGCTAAAGGCGAAGTGGATATTGTTGATTATTCAATAATATTCACTGAGCTTGAGATGAATAATTGTTTTAGTATAATTACTCAGTTGGGTTATTTGAAAGAAAATAATGAACTAGCACTTTTAAAATATCCTCAGTAGCAATTTCAAAGGTTGCCGCCATCTAGCTTCTGGGTCTTCAATGTTGTATTCAACTGTGAATATAACATATGGCGAATATCGAGATTTATGATTGACGTAATTTGCTTGCTAATTTCACGCGGGATTTTCTATAATTACCTGTGTAAATATACTAAAGTTTGGTATTGAATTTTTAATCCTACTGGTCATTTTTGTATCACAAGACACCTTTTACTTATTAAAATGTCCTACAGTTTTAACATGATTTCATGTTTTGCGTTGATGAAAGACCTTCGCTTAAAACGCCAGTACTCGTCTCTTTGTCTCCGACAAAATCGTGCAATCCATGTGCTTGCTATATCCATTATTGCAGAAATCTTATAGCACGTTCTAACTATTTTTAAGGGTATATTGTCTTTTTACTTACTTGATCAAAGAATATCATTTCTTTAATACATTCGATGTAAATAGTTCAGGTCTTTCTTAATATTTAGGGAAACACGCAATAAATTATGAATGAATGAATGAATGAATGAATGAATGAATGAATGAATGAATGAATGAATGAATGAATGAACCCCATGTATTAAGAGCCTACATAATGAACTGGAGTAGTAAAAAAACGTTTCTCTCAGTCTTCGAGCTTGAACATTTATTGTGAATTTATTTAACATGAGTTCTGGAAGTCTAAACTACTATGAGCATTTGACTATTGAAGATTCAAAGTTTAGATGGAGAGCTGATCTTAAGAATCTTAAAGATTTTGTTGAGAGGGAATTGAAGCTTACCGGGAAATGGTCATCACCAGGTGGAGATGTTAAACTATTCTCTGGTAAACAAGCCTCGATAAAGTGGTATCAAGGTAAAAGGGTGCTTCAGATTCAAGGGGATGATTGTGAAAAGATCAAGCAACAAATTTATGAAGGTATTGTGGTTTTTTTGCCTCTTCATCAGATGAATGAAACCTCAGAAACTGAGGCAGTTAAATCCGCCATTGTTGTTGACGAAGCAAACGAAACAGCAGATTTGCATAAAAATGCAAATGAAGAAACCAACAAAGAGTCCCTGGAGATCATGGTAGATTCCTTAAAAACTCGCCTAGATAATCTAGCTATTGAAATCGAAACGGATAAACATCAAATCCTTAGGAAGATTTCTGACATTTCCGCTAAATTAAATACAAGTCAACCAGTTAACGATCCCTCCGTTGAACTTTCAAGGCTGCGCGAAGAGAACGAGGACTTAAGGAAAGAAAATGACGCTCTAATGAACCGAGTAAATAATCTGTCTTATATTTTAGCTGACCTTAAGACTAAGGCAGACAACGCCGAAGAGGAAAAAGCGAGTTTAATGACAACAATTCGTATCCTCCAGTCAGATGCTAATCTAGCAAACACTGCTATACCGTCATATAATGATAAAGGACGTCAAAGTCATTCAGATATCTGGCAAACGAACGATAAGAATGTTCGAGGAAGTGAACAATCAACAAAAACACGCCTTAACTATGACGATGAAACATATAATAGATACGAGATGTTAAGTGGTGATGTAGAGATTGTGGAACAAACCAAACACAGAAAAGAATCAACTGCCGAACAGAGAAACGGATATCAGCCACAGAAACGCAATATTTCACAAAATAACCCTGGTGAAGATCCGGATACGTCACGATATGGCCAACTAAGTGACCCTCCACAATATTACAATAAACTACATGCACCATCAAGAAATGATGTAGTCCTTATAGGAGACTCGATAATTAAAAATATTCAACCAAGGAAGTTGACGAGGAAAAAGGTGCATAAATATACTTTCCCCGGAAAGACTGCTAAAGAGATTACTGAACAAGTCAATTCCATTGACCAACAAATATCTCCATCACACATAATTATCCATGCAGGAACAAACAACCTTCCTATAGACTCAGCTGAACACTGCGCCTCGGAAATTGAAAATCTTGCATTTTGTATTCAAGCTAAATTCCCACAATCCAAAATTGGTGTGTCGGGTGTTACTTTGAGGGAAGATATAGATGTGGCAACAAAAATAAAGGAAGTTAACGAGGAACTAAAGCAGATATGTACCAAACATGGATTCTATTTCATAGATAACTCTGGTATAAATAGTACAGGCCTAAACGGCAGTAAATTGCACCTTAATCCCAAAGGTTCAGCCCTCTTAGCCGTTCAGTTAATCAAATTTCTTCAAGGAGAGAGAAAAATGATGGCTGCCAGTAACCAATCACTTGAAAATTTTCCTACAGCAGTCATTCGACAACTGGGGGACCTATTGATGTTGATGTCATCCCAACCCGGATTGAAAACCCGAAGGCAGAGAAAGAGAACTCGTTGATCTCGTCACAGTGTGATCCAACATTAAATCCAGGATACAGCTGTATAGATTATGAAACAAACCCGGATAACCCGTTATCACACTCGAGCAAAGGTATTTATCCAAAATTAAAAGGGTTAAAAATTGGACATTTAAATATTACAAGCTTAGTTAAACACATTGAGGAGCTAAGGGTTTTTATCTGTAGCCAACCCTTTGAAATTATGTGTATAAACGAAACGAGATTAGACTGTTCTATTCACAATAACGAGATTGGCATCACTGGTTATGATTTAGTAAGAAAAGACAGAAATCGAAATGGAGGTGGTGTTGCTATATATCTGCGCAATACCATTCCGTTTATGGAACGAAGTGATTTGATACCCGAAAATGTTGAAGCGATTTGCCTTGAAATTAAAAAGCCAAAAAGTAAACCGGTACTGGTTTCCACATGGTATCGCCCACCAGACTCAAATATTGAATTACTTAATCGTTTTGAAAATTTCCTTAAGGAAATCGATAAAGAGGACAAAGAAATAATCATAACGGGTGATTTCAACATTGACCTATTAAAGGTAGTTAGCAATAATCCTAACGCTAAAAAATTGAAAGATCTAATGGACATATATCAACTACAACAACATATTGAAAAGCCAACTAGGATAACTAGCTCATCAAAAACACTAATTGATCTTATCCTCACAAAAATTGATGATCCTAAGACAATTGATTCAGGAGTCATGGACTTGGGGATAAGTGATCATAGTCTTATATATATTTGTAGGAAAATAGGAATCCCTAGGGACAAATCCAAATTAATAGAGACTAGACAGTTTAAGCATTACAATGCGGTCGAATTCCAAAACAATCTCAGAGAAATGTTTAGTAATTTTAATCACTACATAGACCCCAATACAGCATGGCATGAATGGAAAGAAATTTTCCTCCAAACTGCTAATTATCATGCACCCTTGCGAATTAGAAGAGCTAAAAGTGAATATAAGCCATGGGTAACAAATGAAATAAAAACCATGAGTTACCGTAGAGATTAACTTAAAAAGAAGGCAGTAAGTTTAAATTCTCCGGCATACCACGAGGCATATAAACAATGTAGAAATAAAGTTAATCGTCTTATCATGGGTGTCAAATCAAACTATTATAAAACAAATTTAAAAAATAGCACAAACAGAAAAGATAACTGGAAAACAATAAATGAGCTACTAAATAGGAAATCTAAGACCACTATAAGTGAAATAATAATTAACGACAAGAAAGTGACAGGGGATAAGAACATGGCCAATGAATTTAACAATTTCTTTTGTAAAATTGGTCCAGAACTTGCTAAAAATATTCCACTAACTGATTTTGATCCGTTGTCGTACGTGACTCCTGGAACTAATGTCTTTGAATTTAGAAACATTACAAGGGAGGAACTAACCAGTATATTGAAGAAGATGAAAGCAAGTAAAGCGTCAGGTTTTGATAAAATTTCTTGCAGATTACTTAAGGCAGCAGGGAACACTATTGTTGAATCACTAGTACATATTTTCAATCTAATTTTGAGCACTGGCATTTTTCCAGAAGATATGAAACTTGCCAAAATTACGCCAATTTATAAATCAGGAGATAAAACTGATTGCGGAAATTATAGGCCAATTTCAGTAATATCAGCTGTGGCAAAAATATTAGAGAAAATTATTTATAATCAACTATTTAAATTCCTAAATGATAATGAAATTATTTCAAGTCAGCAATCTGGCTTTCGTCCTCTTCATTCAACTGAAACTACACTTCTGCAATCAGTAAATCAATGTCTTGTTAATATGGATAACGGTTTAATTAATGGCTTCCTTTTTTTAGATCTTAAAAAAGCTTTTGATACCGTAGACCATAATATCCTTCTCTCTAAGTTAGAATGCTATGGAATCAGGGGAAAGGCTCTTCATCTATTTCAATCTTATCTTCATGAAAGACGACAAATATGTAAACTTAACCAAATATCGTCAGAAGTTGAATATATTACATGTGGTGTACCCCAGGGATCCAATCTAGGTCCGTTACTTTTTCTACTGTATATAAATGATCTTCCAAACTGTCTCAAGAAAACGGAATCTTCTATGTTTGCGGACGACACCAACTTATTTTGTGGGGGGGAATCGTCCACAGACATTGAAAATAAAATTAACACTGATTTGACCAATGTCCATAACTGGCTTATCGCCAACAAACTCACCCTGAATAAAGAGAAAACTGAGTACATGTTGATTGGTTCTAGACAGAGACTAAATCAATCTGTTGGAAATATTGATATATCTATTGGTAACCACACCATAAAACATGTGCCAAATAAGAAAGTACTGGGAGTAACTATTGACGAGCAATTAAAATGGAAGGAACACAATGAAGCACAATGCAATAAAATTTCGAAATCAATTGCCCTGTTAAGAAGAGCAAAACAATTTGTAACACAAGATGCACTCTTAAGCATGTACAATTCGTTTGTTCTGCCATACTTCACGTACTGCTCAAATATATGGAATGATGGCAGTCGCTCACAGATTGATAAACTTTATAAGTTACAAAAACGAGCTGCTCGAGTGATAACGGGTTTAAATTATGAGTTTAGATCAACTGAAATTTTTGAAAAGCTAGGATGGGAACCGATAGAATCCATCCTTAAGAGACGGGAACATATAATGACATTTAAGGCTCTACGTGGCTTAACACCAAAATACTTATCTGACTTATTTGTCGATTGTCATAGCGACATATATCAATTAAGAAGCAACGATCTAAAACTTTATTTAAACAAGCCAAAAACAAACTATTTGAAAAAGAGCTTTTCCTACCGAGGTGCTGTATCCTGGAATGACCTACCAACCGAAATTGTATATGGGTATGATCAACTTTCTATTTGTTCATTTAAAACTTTAATTAAAAATTGTTACAATAACTTAGACCATAATACCCATGAACATAAATTTGGGCTGGCAAATAAACATTTTTAACATTCTTAACCTTTTTATTGTAAATAATATAGTTAGAAGCAATTTAGTTGTTAACATTTTAGTTGTATTGTATATATAGTTGTGCATGTAAACGGCCCCTTGAAAATCAGCATTTAATATACATAAGTAGGCTAGGGCGCCGAAGGGCTACCGTTTTCAAATAAGTTTAAATAAATAAATAAATAAATAAATAAATAAATAAATAAATAAAGAGGCTAACGAATTATAGGTCTGTGGTTGTTGTAGATTACAATGTGGGCAAATAGCTGGCTAGATTTCACTATTATATTTAAATACGCGTTAAAATAATCATCATACACTGAGCTTCATCCTAATATCACTTTTTGTAGTTAAAAGGGGCTGCCCCATATGCGTCCATATTTACACTCGAAATACCTTAACCGGCCAATTATTTTTGAGGTGTTTTTAGGTCAATCTAGTTTGGATGCAGTTTTACGTGATTTCTTCATTTGACATTGAGAAAAGCGTCCCACTTCAAAGGAAACTAGACTATAATGTGGGTATATAGTAAGAGACACCACCTGCTCGCTTGTTTGATCAATTGTTTTAAAAATGTTGTATCTAAGGAATTCAAGATTGCGCTTTTTAGCTTGATTTGTCGATTTGGCATGATTGGAAACAAGAATAATTAAATTAGGGTCATATACGACCCTATATTGGATGGCTATGAATCAACAAGAAATAAAATTATGCACAGGAACTTTCAATAAATATCTGAAAATGTCTTTTCTTTAAAGTAATGAAAGGTACATTTCCCTTTTCAACAGATCTACTGACCCAAATTTGCTCCTGATTGACCCTGATTTTGACGACATCAGGTGGATGAAAACTAATATTGTTGACTTCTACGGCTTTGAGAAAGATCCCAAGAAAGATGCATGGATAAACCAACCTGACTTCGCGGAACATTTGGGAAACGCTGATTTCGAGGCCAAGGCAAACCGCGTTAAGATATTTTTTGACCGTAACAACGACTGTAAAACAACAAAAAACAACCCAAAATTCCGTTCTGAAGAAAGCTGTATTAACCTCCTCTACATCACAGCTGCCAGACATCTTTTAGTGGCACATATGCTATTCGAAAAAAGTGGAAGGACTTTGACTCCCTGCACCGAAAACGAAGAAGGAAAAACATTGATTCCTGCTTCTGGTGTCTGTCTTGTAAAACCATATGGGACCACATCTTGTACCTCAGATTATGACGTTGGACTGGTTGGAAAAAAAGCCGGAGAACTAACAGAGAAGTTTAATGTTTATTTTGAAGGAATTGGAGTGTTTGGAAAGCCGTCAGAGCTAGTTTTTGACGTTAATGTTTACGCTTTTACTCTAGAGTATGCGATGCCATTTATTTTTGCGAGACTTCCAAAAGGGTTTGCTGACAATGTTACGCTGAAAGAAAGAACGATCGCCTCAAAAATGCAGGAATTGGCATCCGCATATTTTAAGGTGTTCAAGTACAACGAATCGTTCTTTGCTGTAATGAAAACTGGAGCTTTGAATTTGATAACATCTCTTGAATACAAGGAAGAACTGGAAAAGGAACTGAGGTTCTTTGAAAAATTGAATAATCAGGTTTCATTGAAACAAGGGGACTCGCTTATCACAATCGAGGACCTAAGAAGAGCTCATAACAATATATACCAAACAATCGTGAAATCAATGTCTGATGCAGGTGGATACAATTCTTCTTTACTGAACGGTCAAGGTAATTAATGTTGATAATGCAGCTTTTAAAAACAAAAAGTACGACGATTCATACTTAAAAAAAGAAAATCGAAAATAATCAAATAAGAATTTGCGGAACTGCGGAACTGCAGAACTGCAGAACGGCAAGCTGCGTATTTTACGTCAAAGGAAGTTGATTTAGAGAAAACATAATTGGAACCTGATACAATACAAGTTGCTCATATTGTAAATAGTACTTAAAATACTCATTAGTAATTCACGATGAAAACACAAAAGAAATTAGCTTATAATTAGTATGCTGTAAATCGGATGCAGAATACTAATTAGAATTACAAACTTTTCTCTTCAATTTTCCCGCTGCGTTAAAATCTACTTAAACTTCAAATAGCCAGTAATTTGAATAATGGCCGGTTCCCCTTATGCATCTGCTGAATACAATTTACTAGATGCCTTTTGATATCTTGTTTGTAATGCTAATCTGAGCAATTGTCTTCCAATTCGCTTTAGGAAATTCATTAATTGCACGACAATGTCAAAACCACAAGTTATTCTGGTAGCTGTATTCAGCTGACGTATTAAAGAGAACTGGCTATGAGAATTATGAAGTTTTCCCTTCGATTTTCTATGTTAATATCTACTGACCAACAGTAAAATTAACAGCTAAAATTAAATGGCAGGTAAACATGGCCATTTAAATGAATTGGTCTTTTAAGAAAGATACAATATTCGCAGTCCGAATGTATGCATTTCACCTTGTATCCATTACTTTACAGTCCAATTGGTCGTAAAACAATGCATAAATAAGAAAAATTAAGATGGCGTGAAATGAACAGGAAACAAAGAGCTGTCAAGTCATTTGATTTGGAAACGTCAACAACGGCTTAAATCAAAGATTTGGCATTAAAAATGTGACTATTTTTACATTTTTTGTGGTCAGTAATTTCAATAATGGATCACATGGCATGCCGGGCAATCTTCACTAATCTAATGTTTTTTCAATATTTTTCTGCAGACCGTTGTCTCGCGACTGCCCTGCTCTACGCAGCCGAGGCTTATCATACCAGAGGAGCTATTCGTCATTTGTCGGGAACACCCAGATGGAAATACTTCCGATTGGATGAATTTCAACTGAGGACCTCTTCTTCTCTATGATTGAAAACTGGGCCGAAACGAACAAAGAGTACAACCATTGTCAGAATGACCCTTTTGAGATTTGCTTTGTAAAGATGTGTATATATTTGTGGAGAGTGTTCGATGCAATGAAAGTACTTCGAAGCATAATTCCGGCTTCAAAGAAACCTGGTCTAGTGCACTTTACGGAACAAGACTTTGCAAATCCTGTGTACACAATGAACAAATGGATTGAGTATAAAAAGCAAGGAAAAGCTGCGATTTCAACTAGTACTACAGAGATTGCAACGTTCTTAAGGCAATTCGGATGCACCGAAGAA
The DNA here is from genome assembly GCA_030142905.1 of Heliopora coerulea. Classification (NCBI taxonomy): domain Eukaryota; kingdom Metazoa; phylum Cnidaria; class Anthozoa; order Scleralcyonacea; family Helioporidae; genus Heliopora; species Heliopora coerulea. The sequence goes on along the minus strand of JASJOG010000124.1, from coordinate 891,081 downwards.
GCGCCTGGTGAACGGGTTTCTCAGGATTGTTTAAAAAAAATGAATGACAAAGTCAATGCTTTTAATGTGAGGTTGGCTAGCATGATTACGGATGATCCCAAAAAGCCTCCATGGCGCCCTTATGCAGTTATCTAAATAAACTTGCCGGAATCTTTAATGCAGATAAAGGATACTGAAGAAAATAGAGATGTCTCGGTTGAAATAAAAAGAAAATACTCAAAACTCTTTTCAAAATTAATTAACTCTGTCTCTATGTCAATAGAAATCTGTTGAATTTGACCGTCCAGGTTGGTGTAGTTTTCAAAAATGGAAGTAACCATGAACATTACTGGGTTTAGTAAGTGGGAGGAAGCAAGTAGAAAAGCGAGCGTTGCATATGCGCCAATATTAGCATAGAAGTTGATTTTAGACTTTCGATTCTCAACTAATCGTTCAGATACTCTAAGGCAGCATATTAATCACTTCATCGTTAATCAATTTTCAAATAACCACGCCTGATCTTCAGAGTATCTGCAAAAAATAATACCGAGGCGAAATGATACACCTCCTGCCTTCATCTCGCCAGAATAATAAGAACGTCGGAAATGTTTTATCTTTGAAATGGCAAAGAAAAATGAAACGGTGCAAAACTCATGTCATTTGGTTATTTTCCAGTGCATCTAGATTTGTCAGCATTCGTTTTTCTATATTGTTAACTATTTGCTCCAAGGAATATTTAAAAATAAGTATGCACGTTATCACATGAATTAAGATATTTTACTCTTTATAGCACATTGATTTCTTGACAGTGTTTCGTACAGTAACATTTGTCAAACCATAAATCGATCGATTCACAACAGCGCTGAGCAGCATAATCTCGACTAAAGAAGCAATGTAAGCACTATTTTTTATATTCCCAAGAATAACACAAAGTACAGGAGCATACGATACATAAAAGACTGAAATTGTAAGAAAAAATGTCATAGCTATCTTTTTCTCCGATCTTTCCCATTGTTGCAATGCTGTTTGATGTCGGCTTGTATTTGCTACCGATACTGAGGTACGTTGAATTTTAAACAAGATTATTATCCACAATAACGTAACTACCACGCTCATGATGATTGGTAAAGCTCCTTTCAAACAACGTAAACCTTAGCGTACTTTCCCTCTAAAAAAATGACAGATATCCAAGAGAGAACGTAAAGCCAAGATACCAATACAAAAACACTAAGTTTCGTTCTAGTTAGATCTGTCCTGTAGTAAAATAAATGAACTATGGCCACGAATCTTTCAAAAGTTGCTCCAACGATAATGAATAAGGACACAATGCTAAAAATAGGAAAGAATAAACCAAACAATGTCAGTATAACACTCGCTGCTTCTCTATTGAGTGAGTGGACAAAGAATGCCATTCCCAGACGTTGCATCACCATTCCGATGAGAAAATCTCTAACAACTAAATTGATAATAAAAGTACTGTAAAGTCTTCTTCGAAGATATGAAGTTTTAAAATAAGCAATTAATACCACGCCGTTGAAAAGACACGTGAATAGCGCCAACATTGCACAAGACACTGCAAAAATGACGCCGAATGTCACTATGGGGTCAGAGTGATAGTGCACGTGTCACTCACCACTTTGACTAGGGTTCGATTTCGGCTCCGTGCAGTTATCTGATCAAACCCTTCTTTCATTCTAGATGAAAAATAAGTAATGCTGCGGCAACTGGTTAAACAAGTAAAGTAAACAAAGGTATTTTTTCCTCGTAAATTTTGGCGATTACATACAAGTCCTCCTCAGACCTAAAATTTTCACCCTTTCCCGGTTGGATTATTTTCAATTTATGTTTGATGCTGTACTTTGTACAGATTATATTTTATTGAAGAGAGGGGAAGCTTATGCGAAACTGACGTTTCTAGTTGCAGCATTAAAAATATTGGCTACCTATATGGTGCAACCTTAACAGGTGAAATTAGTTCAAGAAACCCTCAAAATTCATCTTGAACAGAAATAATGATTTTGCATTCCAGGTTCGCTCACAATGCTGGAAAATTATGCATCTTTTTTTTCAGGAGCAAATGTTGCCACGATTCCAAAAATTGCCATTGGAAGAAGAAAAAGAAAACTTTATTTCAGATTATACCTTTCTTTTTATTTTTTTAAATTATAACACATAACATGCTGTGTGTGTATGATTCTTAATTTGTGCCAATAATAACCTAAGATCTAAAGAAGAACAGTCAAATAACACGACATCTGTTTTTCTCCTTCAGCCAAACGTCTCAACGAATCGATAACGTTATCTTGTCTTACATTCTTTCAAAAAGGAAACCTATCATACTTAAACTATAGATGATGGTGAACTGAGTCATATTTCACTTATTGTAAATTCATTAATAATTATTTCACAAAAATTGTTACTTAATCAGATTCATTCTCTGGTCTTCGGTGACATTAAACATAATTATATTCTTCTTAAGAAATGAAAAGGTGCACGATTTTAAAGGTTCTGTGTAGAGTTCTAAGTTTGTGCGCCTTGAAAGCAATATGAATTATCAAAATCTTACCTACATTTTGAAAGTGTGTAAGAAATTGTTCATGCATGGCAACCTTTGTATCTTAGTATATTTATGTTGGCGATACATTTGAGTAAATAATTTAACGAAACATGAAAACGTCTGGACATCGAGCTTATTCAGACATTGGGGTTGGATCTTGTTGCATCACATCGAAAAAGTCACTTGCGGTCAACAAAAACACGCGTATTTTGTTAGCTTTTAGTCTCCCTTCAAATATAGGCCTTTTCACAAGTTTGGAATATCAAAATTACAATGGATGCGCTTTGTATTAACTGTCTATTTGATAGTAATTAGCCCTCCCCGGTCCGTACCCGTCTTTTTAATAATTTACTCTGGCTAACACATAAAGATATTTGTGAAAATATGAAATCATATAATTTCCCAATGTTAGACTGCGAAAATAGGGCCTCAAATTATTAATGGTTCAATAATCATTTCATTTATCTATATTATCCCAAACAGTAACGCCATAAACAAGAAATGAATAAACAAAAATGTAATAGTGATTTTTAATAATCTGAAGGATTATAAAATATGGTATACTTGGAAGCTGTCTGATACTGTTTTTAGGTTTTGAATTAAATAAAATCAGTGAAGGTTGGGATGAAAATTATCTACTGTTCTGTTAAATATTTGCGGATATACTACAAATTCCTCTGATTTTGGTCTGTACATTTTGAAAATCTGGGAGCTTGGAGATTTCTTGAATGACAGATAAACCTTCATCAAGCTCTCTCATCGAGAAAACGGTTTCTGAGCCCCAGACTGGGATCGAACCCGCAACCTTCTGTTGACCAGTAAGACATTCTAACCAGTGAGCTACCAAGACTCAGACGGCAAGCTAAGTTGCAAGTTCGACATATATGCGACTTGAGAGGAAGCTACTACATGTTAATAATGATATAATGGTATCATTTCCAACATATATATCTCATCATGCCATTATTAACATATAGTGGCTTCAGCTATGTCTTGGTAGCTCACTGGTAAGAGCGTCTCCCCGGTCATCAGAAGGTTGTGGGTTCGATCCCCCGTCTGGCGCTCAGAAATCGTTTTTCTAAGAATAGAGCTTGACGAAAGTTTACCTACCGTTCCTCTGGTTTTGTTACAATTTAGTTTCCTTAATTCATATTTAACTCTTTCCCGGCGGAATAAGAAAATCATCCCGCCATGCCCGGACGGACGTGCCGTTTTGCCTCGATCCTACTTTCTCCATAAACTTCTTAAAATTAATTTGCGATTACATGTTGGGTGTTGAGATAGATGAAAGACTTTCCTGGGACGAACACATTGAGGCAATCTGTAAAAAGGTTAGTGCGCTTATTGGGGCCATTAGACGAGTAAAGCAATATGTTCCTGCTAATGCTTTAGAAATTACAGTCGAACCTGTATATAACGGCCCTGTATTAACCCTATTTCACATGGGGGGGGGGGCTTTTTTGGCCCCCTCCACCTATACTTTGTTTCATAAAATTTGAACCGCTTGTCCAATTCGGTCGAAATTTTGTGACTTTCAATATTTTTTTATTGCGGTTATTTTGCTATAAAGAAGTTTTAAAATTTTTCACGTTTTCCGGGGGTAATTCCACTTTTGTCGCCAGGGGGTGAAAAATCACTTTTTGCGGTTTTACAATCTTTGGTTTTATTTTTGTCTGATTAGATTTTTTGGACAATAATGTTGAATTTTTTTTGCCTGCCAATTACATCTTAGGTCTAAGACAAATTTGAATGCGCAATCATCATTTTTATTTTTTTTCAGCGGGTAAAATTCAATTCCGGCTGTTATTTTTTGAACTCAAACATTCTAATGTTTTTCTCAAACTTTGACGTCTTTTTGGATTTTTTGTCACACTGATTTATTACTACATCTTCAATTTAGTTCTATGTTTGCCTTTTTCAACTGGAAAATGCAGTCTCGGGAGTAAACACAATGAGTTACTTTCACGTATTCTGTAATTAGTAATTAGTGGAATACAAATCACAGGCAAAACGTTTCTTTTATACAAATCTTTAAAGCTTCCCTTTTCTATGAAAATATTAGTTGAATCCATTATTGATATTTTGATGTATAGAAAGAAGTGTAAAACAGATTAGAAACCCTACTTATCTGAGGTATTGAAAAAGGTGTGAAAAGTTACAAAAGTTACAACAAGTGACAGTACGTCGAACAACCAGCAGCACTTGAAGCTCCAAGTGATCGAAAAAGATGCTTTTACTGCATCAAACAGTTGAAGGGAAAGCCTCATTACAAGGAACAAAAGAACAAACTTGGCAAATCTAAGCATTGTTGTCCATCTTGTCAAAGAACAATATGAACAAAGCATGCAAGCTACGTATGTAATGAATGTATTGAAAAATTCCACATATAGACATGAACAGAGCCCCAGCAAAGACACTTGAAAAAAATTTTTGTAGATATTTTGATGTTTTTTGACTAGTAATATATTTTTCTAACATATCCCAAAGTTTCATGCATTTCCCATTTCCAGTTCTCGAAATAATTAGGGGGGGCCAAAAAAGCCCTCCCCCCATGTGAAATAAGGGCATACCGATATGCCATGTTAAATAGGGTTAAGCGGCCACCCTCTATTAAGCGGCCAGTTTTCAAAGTCCCGATTTTTTTTCTATAGAAATACTATATTTGTCACCTGTATTAAGCGGCCACCTGTATTAAGCGGCCGCGGCCACAGTTTGCCTCTCCCATCTCTGTGTTTTGTTATTATTTTTACCTGTATTAAGCGGCCACCCTCGAAATGAAACCCGAGAATATTTAAGTAAACACGCATATCACATTTTATTCTGTTCAAGTGATCTGTAAACATTGTGAGCAAACAAAACATTTCCTATATAACTACACTGTATAACATTTATTGATTGTTAGCATGCAGTTCAGTGTCGCTATTCTCTACTCGAAACTTCTCTTTAGCTAGGTTATTCTTCAGCCATTTGATTGAAAATAGATCGCCTTCAAACGTATACTTGCAGGGATTTCCAGGCCATAACCTCCACCTCTGTTAACGCACTTGTCCTTTACAACAACTTTTCCGCTGTTTGTTGGCCGTTTCAAAAATTTTGTTAGCCATGCCATCAACTTAGGGACAGGACCAATCACTTCGTAATTGTCCATCATTGCGTTAGGGTGAAAATATGGTTTTGAAGCAGTCTTGCGGCAAACAGATCTTGTTGATCTTGATTTACGTTTTTGGCGAGCAACTACCACAGCATTCGTGCCTTTTTTATTTTGCGGCTCTCGTTTCAGTTCAAACAACTCATCGACTTTCGGCTCCCAAATACCCATGCATGCATGGTACACACGAATATAAGAATCTACGTGAAAAAGTTCCATAGACATCTTAATTTCATAATTAATTTTGAGACACGTTCTCTGACTAAAATTTATTAAATATACGAGCTTTCGACTACCTAACTGTAGTCTTCGACAGGCAAGAGTGACATGAATTAATGACTTGTAGATATTTATAGGTGCGTGTTGAATTGAGGAACTATGTGGCAGGAAGCAATTAGCGAATACAATGCTTGTTGACAAGGACAGCGTATTGTCTGGGAAGCGGTTTGGAGTTATTGTCAGAATTCGCTATTAAAGCCGTATGCCAAGATTCTAATGTTTTTCGTGTTCGGTAGTTACCACTATCAATTACTCTACTATTAGCGAAGTCGATATTATGATTATTTTCCCATGCATGGTTAGCTATGTTTGAACCTTTTTTATAGTTTTTAACATTCCGGATATGTTCCTTTTTTCGTGTTTCAAATGATCTTCCTGTTTCACCAACGTATGACCACGAGCAATCCAAACAAGGTATATTGTAGACAACATTGGTTCGTCGTTCGGGTGGAACTTGGTATTTGGGAGAAGAAAAAGTTTGTTGTAGCGTTCGTAGTGGTTTAGTAGTGACTCTAATGTTATGTTTTTGTAGTATACGTCTGAGAGCGTCAGTTATCCCACTCACGTACGGTAAAGTAACGTAGCCGGTTGGTTTGTCATTTTCAGTCACACATTTGAAAAATTGTCTTACCAGTTCTTCAGGTGATGGTACGGGTTTGTTAGTTGTCAAGTCTTTGAAGGTTTGTTTCAGAACTCTCTCTGGGTATCCGTTGTTTTGTAAGGCTGTCGTTACATGGTTGAGTTCGTTCTGTTTGCTATCGTATGTGCTTGGTAGTGTTTGTGCTCTGTGTATAAGAGTTCTGGCTGTGCTAATTTTGTGGTTAATGTCATGGTGTGAGTTGAAGTCAAGGTATCTGTCTGTATGTGTGGGTTTCCTGTATACGTCAATTTTGAGGTCGTTACCTTGTCGTGTTATAAGGGTATCTAGAAAAGCGATATTGTTGTCCTGTTCGAGTTCCATAGTAAAAGTAATGAAAGGGTCAATGTTGTTTAAAGAATCATAGAAAGTGAGAATAGCCGTCTTTTTAATAATACAAAAACTGTCGTCAACAAAACGTTTCCATGTTTTTGGTTTCGTAGGAGTCGCTTGAATGGCCATATTTTCAATTGCTTCCATACAAAGGTTAGCGATGACTGGGCTAACAGGGCTACCCATGGCACATCCGTGTATTTGTTTGTAAGTGTCGTTGTCATAAATAAAATAATTGTTAGAAAGTGTAAAATCTAAAAGTGAAATAATATCGTCAATAGTAAGGTTAGTACGAGAGCTTAAGGTCTTGTCCTGTTCGAGTTTTGTCCGTATGTATTGGCAGGCATTTTTGACGGGGATAGCTGTAAACAGAGAGACGACATCAAAAGAAACCATAACTTCATCATCTTCAATCTTGATTTTGGTCATCTCACTTGCGAACTCAGAAGAGTTTCTGACAGAACAACCATTCTTGTTTTGGATGGGTGAAAGTATGGTTGTAAGAAATTTTGAGATGTTGTAGAGAGAGGAACCAATGCAATTGATAATGGGTCGCAGCGGGTAGCCTTCTTTGTGGTGTTTTACTGAGCCACGTATAGTTGGTGGTAAGCCGTCTGTCGAGCGTAATCGTTTGTAGGTTTTTTCATCAATTTTCCCTTTGTTCTTTAAAGTTAGGAGTCTAGCATTCAGTTCTCGTTCAATACGGCCAAATGGCTTTTTTTCTTTCACTTTGTCGTATGTGGCTTCATCTGAGAGAAGTGCTTTCATCTTATCATCGTAATCAGAACGGTTCATTACAACGAAACAATTACCTTTGTCAGCTTTCGTTATTATTATCGTTCTGTCTTTCTTTAGGAGAGATAAGGCTTTCTTCTCGTCATTGCTGATGTTGTTGGCAGGGAGCTGGGCTTTCTCAAGGATATTCGCGGTAGCATTACGGACGTGCTCTTTCGATTCATCAGTTAGGTCTTCAATGCCGGCTTCAATGTTGGCAACGATATCTTTGTATGGTATTTTTGAAGGGGCAGGAGCAAACTTCGGACCTTTTTGTAGAACTTGGGTCTCGGTCTTCGTAAGTGGTCTTGAAGAGATGTTGACAACCCATTTCGTTTTGTCGACTTTATCTGAGAGGCAGTATTCATTCCGTAGGTTGTTGAGTTTCTTCGTATGTCTTTCATTGATATTGTTATGGACGGATAAGGTTCGTCTATCAAGGAACTGGGAGAAGGACTGAAATGTGTCAGCCTGGAGGAGTGAAGCCAAATTGTTTTTGGTTTCTTTGACAGATAGTTTCAAGTTCTTTATTTGATCGTGACAAATCGCTATTCTTGCTTTCATGCAGTGCTTGCTAGCTCTTTCCATAATCCGCTTGAAGATAGGATGTTTACTGGGAGCTTTAAAGCGTAGAGACTTCGGTAGCCAACAGTTCGTAATAGCTTGATGTACGTAATAGCTTGATAGACGAACCTTATCCGTCCATAACAATATCAATGAAAGACATACGAAGAAACTCAACAACCTACGGAATGAATACTGCCTCTCAGATAAAGTCGACAAAACGAAATGGGTTGTCAACATCTCTTCAAGACCACTTACGAAGACCGAGACCCAAGTTCTACAAAAAGGTCCGAAGTTTGCTCCTGCCCCTTCAAAAATACCATACAAAGATATCGTTGCCAACATTGAAGCCGGCATTGAAGACCTAACTGATGAATCGAAAGAGCACGTCCGTAATGCTACCGCGAATATCCTTGAGAAAGCCCAGCTCCCTGCCAACAACATCAGCAATGACGAGAAGAAAGCCTTATCTCTCCTAAAGAAAGACAGAACGATAATAATAACGAAAGCTGACAAAGGTAATTGTTTCGTTGTAATGAACCGTTCTGATTACGATGATAAGATGAAAGCACTTCTCTCAGATGAAGCCACATACGACAAAGTGAAAGAAAAAAAGCCATTTGGCCGTATTGAACGAGAACTGAATGCTAGACTCCTAACTTTAAAGAACAAAGGGAAAATTGATGAAAAAACCTACAAACGATTACGCTCGACAGACGGCTTACCACCAACTATACGTGGCTCAGTAAAACACCACAAAGAAGGCTACCCGCTGCGACCCATTATCAATTGCATTGGTTCCTCTCTCTACAACATCTCAAAATTTCTTACAACCATACTTTCACCCATCCAAAACAAGAATGGTTGTTCTGTCAGAAACTCTTCTGAGTTCGCAAGTGAGATGACCAAAATCAAGATTGAAGATGATGAAGTTATGGTTTCTTTTGATGTCGTCTCTCTGTTTACAGCTATCCCCGTCAAAAATGCCTGCCAATACATACGGACAAAACTCGAACAGGACAAGACCTTAAGCTCTCGTACTAACCTTACTATTGACGATATTATTTCACTTTTAGATTTTACACTTTCTAACAATTATTTTATTTATGACAACGACACTTACAAACAAATACACGGATGTGCCATGGGTAGCCCTGTTAGCCCAGTCATCGCTAACCTTTGTATGGAAGCAATTGAAAATATGGCCATTCAAGCGACTCCTACGAAACCAAAAACATGGAAACGTTTTGTTGACGACAGTTTTTGTATTATTAAAAAGACGGCTATTCTCACTTTCTATGATTCTTTAAACAACATTGACCCTTTCATTACTTTTACTATGGAACTCGAACAGGACAACAATATCGCTTTTCTAGATACCCTTATAACACGACAAGGTAACGACCTCAAAATTGACGTATACAGGAAACCCACACATACAGACAGATACCTTGACTTCAACTCACACCATGACATTAACCACAAAATTAGCACAGCCAGAACTCTTATACACAGAGCACAAACACTACCAAGCACATACGATAGCAAACAGAACGAACTCAACCATGTAACGACAGCCTTACAAAACAACGGATACCCAGAGAGAGTTCTGAAACAAACCTTCAAAGACTTGACAACTAACAAACCCGTACCATCACCTGAAGAACTGGTAAGACAATTTTTCAAATGTGTGACTGAAAATGACAAACCAACCGGCTACGTTACTTTACCGTACGTGAGTGGGATAACTGACGCTCTCAGACGTATACTACAAAAACATAACATTAGAGTCACTACTAAACCACTACGAACGCTACAACAAACTTTTTCTTCTCCCAAATACCAAGTTCCACCCGAACGACGAACCAATGTTGTCTACAATATACCTTGTTTGGATTGCTCGTGGTCATACGTTGGTGAAACAGGAAGATCATTTGAAACACGAAAAAAGGAACATATCCGGAATGTTAAAAACTATAAAAAAGGTTCAAACATAGCTAACCATGCATGGGAAAATAATCATAATATCGACTTCGCTAATAGTAGAGTAATTGATAGTGGTAACTACCGAACACGAAAAACATTAGAATCTTGGCATACGGCTTTAATAGCGAATTCTGACAATAACTCCAAACCGCTTCCCAGACAATACGCTGTCCTTGTCAACAAGCATTGTATTCGCTAATTGCTTCCTGCCACATAGTTCCTCAATTCAACACGCACCTATAAATATCTACAAGTCATTAATTCATGTCACTCTTGCCTGTCGAAGACTACAGTTAGGTAGTCGAAAGCTCGTATATTTAATAAATTTTAGTCAGAGAACGTGTCTCAAAATTAATTATGTCTCAACCTGGCTGCGCAATCTCCATATCTTAATTTCAGACAGAATTGTAACAGTGTAGCGAGAACAGAGTGTCATTCAAAGCTTCCGCTTGTGATGTAGCTGTCAAAAAGGCGATAAATGTGTTCTAATATTTAGCTGAACCCAAACAATACTGCTCAAGGCGCAGCCTGCAATTACTTTCGGACTTCATCCACGATGTCTAATAAGAAGCGTAAATGTCTTTCTCAGCGAGAGAATTGTTTTCCCTTAAGACATTAGGTTTATATATTCTATCGTTATTAGTACCTTTCATTTAAATGTTTTATTTATCATACAAATTGTTTGAAATAGTACTGTTTGTCTTTTTCTTTTCTTGAAAGAGGTGTTGGTGAAATTTGGCCACAACCAAGTAGCCCCTCATGGAGTATTTTCGGTCATCCTGTATTAAGCGGCCACCTGTCTTAAGCGGCCACTTTTCAAAGTCCCGAGGGTGGCCGTTATATACAGGTTCAACTGTATTTATAAAGCCTTGTTCGAACCTTACTTTGAATACTGTTCCCTTCTCTTGGATAATTGTGAGAAAACGTTGCAGGAAATGCTCCAAAAATTTCAGTCTCAAGTTGCAAGAGTTATTACAGGAGCCAGTCATGATATCAGGTCCGCCGATGTTCTTGACAACCTGTCGTGGGAAACACTTGATATGAAGCGCTTCTATGGTAAATCAGTCTTAATGTATAAAATATTAAATGACCACAATGCCCCAAGGCTTAAAGAATTCTTCTCTAAAAGAAGTGTCTTTCAGAACACTTATAGTCTCAGAAATAATGATACAGATCTAGCACTACCAAAGACGAAAAGAGAATTCTCGAAAAGAAGTTTCAGATATAGCGGAGCCATGCTGTGGAACAACTTGTCCCCTGAAGCCAAATCTTGCGAAACGTTGCATTCATTTAAAAGGCATAAACGCATATAGACCTATCGTGCAGATACAATTAAGTCATACAATTTTTTTACTTTTCTTTCTACTCTAGTTGTAGTTGAATATAAAATCTCTTTCTTTTTAACTCGCATGCTTCTTAAATTTTCTAAACCTAATTTATATATATATCCAGTGTGACGCCTCTCATTGAAATCAGCTTGTGTTGTTGAGGCTAGCGTGATTAAATACAGTTCTTAATAGTAATTGTAGTAAACTGCACCGGTATCAAAATATCACGGTACGAACCTGTTCACAGGATACCGGTAGAGGTACAATTTCATTACGGTTTCACATTACGGTTTCAAATCGTTACGGTTAGCATTACGTTTCTTGCTTTTTCATACCGGTACCGTGTGAACGCAAGGCCTAACCGTAATCATTTCGTTACGGTTTCATTTCGTACCGGTATCGTGTGAACGGAGTCTCAATTGTACTGTCCTCCATATGATTCTCATGCGTATCTATTTTCGTGCCGACTCCATCTGGAGGTGGCAATGTTTGCTCGCACGCTATGCGTATGAGTGTTTGGGTAAGGGGAAGGAAAATTTGGGTAATGATACTCCAGCCATGAATTTATGACTTTACAAGCCATGACAGAGCACAATTTGAATGAACTTTAGGCCACCAGTAAACATGTGAAGCTCATTTGAACTTCCCAATTCAATTTACTGGTTCATTTTAATGAAAGGATCTTGGAATGGTTCAACGAACCGAAAATCTCACTGAATGTGTTAATCGTGTGAAGACATATCATCCTATTCAAACGCATTGATCTGGTAACATGTTAATCTTTAATGGCCATTTTTAATTATCTGATTACTCCTCAATGATGGCCTATAAGACTCATACTCATAAGATCCCTTACAAAAAAAGCAGGGGTGGCGACCCAAAACCTTCCCCTAGTTGTGCCCCTGATTAACGGAAAATATGTTCAGGTAAATAAATAATTTGGAAAATTAGCTAAATGTTTGCTTTACACCACACACACCCCTTTCGTCAGTTTTCTTCGTAAGGCCCTAATCCCACGAATATGCTAAGTTTTGGCTACTTAGAGGATAAAGTCAAGGTTCAGATTTGAAAATCAACGAGAAGAATAATTATACATATTTGGTAAACTAGTAATTTTTTGCTATGTTTGAATTTTTATGCTGTTCTTATACTCTTCTTTAAATGAATATATTTTATTCAACAGTTCAGTGAAAAACTGGATGAAGTTGATGACGTGGTTATCTTGTTTAAATAGATTTAAATCCTACCTGATATAATAATACGATATAACATGCAGTACAGTGCACTGCTGTGCAGTTCAAGTAGTGCTGTATATAGTATGCAGTACAATGACAGTAAAATACGATACATTACGTAATATTTCATAAACGAGTGCGAGTGTTTTACCAGGGTTTCCAAACACGACAGAACAATGAAAATCACGAGGCCGTGAACCGAGTGATTTTGATTGTTCACTCGTGTTTGTAAAACATTAGAGGATAATGAAAATCACGAGGCCGTAGGCCGAGTGATTTTTGTTATTCTCGAAAGTTTTACAAACGCGAGAGAACATTCAAAATCAGGAGGCGGTAGGCCGAGTGCTTTTTATTGTTCTCGAGTGTTTGGAAACCATGGTAAAACACGAGTTTATGAAATAGCTTCTCAATCGTCTATTTTGAACTTATGATTAAGAAATGTAGTAATAAACGGTTCTAAATAAGAGCCGTTTATTATCTGATTTCTTAATTATGAATTCAGTTTACGCGACCTTTACCGGGGTTTCAAAACACATGCACATGACCAAATATGTTCGTCTGATTGGTTAGTTCATGAAATATTAATGAGTTTGAGAGGATACAATAAAATACTCTTAGTTATGTTCGCACTTTTCCATAACCCTTGATACCCATTATCCGTCGTTACGTATTTTGTTTAGGTAAATTTCCTATCCATCAAAAAATACTTACTCAGATGAGCGGCTTCAGTACCTAAACGACCAAAATATTTGACGAGGTAAACACCGTTACTCTAATTCATGGACATTGTGGTATTTACACTGGAATAACATTTAAGTTTACATCACTATTGATAGAGTGTTGATAGAGTGTCAGGATTCATTTTAAGACCCGACTAGGACCTGTTGCATAACATGCAATTTAGAGTATTCCAGCTGGGAATAGAACCTGCGACTTCGTGATTCTAGTGCTATGGTTTGTCAACTGAGGTACGGAGGCTGTTGCCGAGACAGTATTCCCAGCTGGTAGGCCCAAAAATGTATCCTGACACTCCAAACATTTCTCTGTCAATGACACTGTGACCTTTAATTCATTGTTTTGCGTTTCAAAAAGCGAGCCAGTGCAAACATCAAAAGTTAAAATGTCATAATAATAAACTAAGCGTTTACCTTCCATCAAGAAGCTGTCAACACAGAGTTAATCTGAAAGAGATAAGATTTAAATTAGTACCGACATTTAAACATAATTAACTATAATTACAGTTAAATTCGATATTGCGACAATTTGAAAGAAAAGAGAGTCCGTGTCAGACCCCGAAGCAAGTGAGCAGCACAATGTCGAGCTCCTCCAGCTTTCCTTCCTCTGCCGTAAAAGAAGCGACATCCTTGACTATTTCGGATGAAGGAATCCTGAACTAGTCGGGTAGTTTTGAAGATCTCAGATATCTAGTTGAAGATCTGCAAATTTCGAAGACGAAGTGGACTTCGCCGGGCGGTGATTGTAAGTTGTATGAAAGCAGGGAAATCTCTGTTCGTTGGTACTATAAGAAAGGGACATTGAGTGTCAATGGCGAAAATGCAGACGTGGCAAAAGACAAATTAGTGAAAATTGTTGAGAAAGTTAAAGAATCAAAGTGTGCCTCGATTTCTAAACCTGCAGAAGTTTTAAACAACGACGAAAATTTGCATTTTGTAACCGAGAATGATAACTCCCCCGGGAAGGAAGCCATTTACCTAAGCGAATTTACCGGCTATGATCTTAAAAGAAGAATGGAAAAATTTAAAGAATGTATTAATGCCAAAGTTGATTCCTTAGTATCCGACTTTCGCCAACTTGAAAACGAAAAGATGGATTATCTTGTCTATGAAATCAATATACTAAAAACCAAAGCGTCTTGTTCCTGTACGTTGTCAAAGGTCGAGGAATTACAAAATTAGAATGAACGCCTAAAAACAGAGTGTAATGCCCTCCAGGAATGAAACAACAATCTAGCATATGTAGCCTCAGATTTGAATACTCGAATAAAAGACTTAGAAAATGAGAAGCTAAGTTTAGTGACAACAATAAAACTACTCCAACTAGATTACAGAAACGTTGAAATCATCTCTGATCACAGTAAAGAAAACAAGGCTAAGGTGACTGAGAAGATTGCAAGGAAGAATTTTAACAGGTTTTCACTGCTCACTCTCGAAGACAGTGAAGACAGCAATAACGATGAAGATGACCACAATAAAGATGATGATAAGATATTGATCCTTACTAAAATGCTTGCTAAATCGGAGAAGGCTCCTAAAGCTTGTCAACCTGGAAAGCTGTGCAGTAAACCTAATGATAAACTTGAGGACATTAACCACTCATTCCAAGAGCCGTTAAAAGGCGAAGATGGTATCGATCGTGGTGAACAAACGACAAATGGAGACCAACAGAAAAATCAATCAAACAAGATAAAATCCGTATTACTAATCGGAGACTCAATTCTAAAGAATATCAACCTTAAGAAGCTATCTAAGAGGAAAGTGCATAAGCATACTTTCCCTGGAAAAGATGTTTAAGAAATTAAAAAGGAGGTTCACTCAATCAATATTGTACCCAATCCCGCATACGTTATTATTCATGCGGGAACAAACAACTTGTTATCGGAGACTGCAGAATGTTGTGTTTCCAAAATAAACGACCTGGTTGAATGTGTAAAATCATAATTCCCCAATAGCAAGGTTGCAATATCGGGAATAACTCATAGAGAGGACGTTGATGTATCCCTTAAATCATTAGAAGTAAACAAAAGATTGAAGCAAATAGCTGACAGTAAAGGGTATGTATTCGTCGACAACTCTATAATTGACAATTCGTCATTATATGAAAATAAATTGCATCTTAACTTTAAGGGATCAACACTCTTGACAGCACTGTTCATTAAATTCCTTAGAGCTGATAGAAAACCCCTGCCAGATGTCCAATACACAACTAAAAGTGAGGATTTTCAAAGATCAACCATGTACCAGTTAGCGAACATATTGATGCAGATGGCAGCTCAACAACCCCGACTATTACACCAGCAGAGGAAAAAGCCTCGTTTGAAGGGCTTTAGAATTGCTAGTTTTAACATTAATAGCTTACTCAAACATATAGAGGAATTGCGATTTATTTTAACAAATTTTTCTCTAGATATGTTAGCTATAAACGAATCTAAAATAGATGATCAAATACCTGACTCGGAAATACATATATCAGGCTACAACTTAAGTCGTACAGAGAGAAATAGAGCTGGAGGCGGGGTGGTTGTTCATATTCGTGATTCCATCTCATATTGTGAGAGGCGAGTCTTAATTCCTGGTTCCCTCGAAATGATTTGTGTTGAAGTTAACAAGCCTCATACTAAATCTTTTTTAGTTTCTGCGTGGTACAGACCACCAAATTGTGACATGGCTCTGTTTGATGAATATGAATTATTTCTCCGCAAATGTGACTCAGACGACAAAGAATTATTGGAAGTTGGAGATCTAAACTGTGACATTATCAAGTCAATTCCACATCTCTACATACGAAAACTACAACTTTTGTGCTCGCTTTATCAAATGGAGCAGTCAATAAATGAACCTACGAGAGTAACGAGAACATCGGTCTCTTTAATTGATTTATTTCTCACAACCAAACCGGAGAACATTTCTGGCTCTGGTGTTATTCATTTGGGAATATCCGATCACAGCTTGATTTATGCAGTGAGAAAGCATACGTTGCAGAAAGCTAGGCAGATTTTGAGAGAGGTCAGAGACTTGAAGAATTTCTCAGAAAATGATTTTATTGATGATATATCGCAGCTACCGTGAGAAATGAGTTATCAATTTGAAAATCTTAATACAGGCAAGTTTGGAAGTCCCTTTTTCTCGAGGTACTTGATAGACATGCCACTCTTAGACATAAAAGGGTCAGAGGAATCTCAGTTCCTAGGATTACACCAAAGATTAAACAGAAACAGGGACTTGCATAAAAAACAGGCAATAAAGTACGATTCCCAACTACATTGGGAAAGGTACAAGGTGGAACGCAATAAAGTTAACATAGAAAGGCACAATTCTAAATCCAGATTTTTCCACATAAAAATTTCAGATTGCTACCACTCTAAAGACCTGAAAAATGCTGGTAGTTCATTAATACTCTCTTTGGTAAAAATGTTAATAAATCAACCAAGGTCAGTGAACTTTCTGTCAATGATGAGGTAATTTCGGATGATAAATGTATTGCTGAATGCTTTAACAATTATTTTATCAATATTGGACCTAAGCTGGTCGCTGAATCCAATGACGAACCATTTGATGACAAATCAACAAATGATGTAGGTGTGGATGGCCATTTTCCGAATGCACGGTTTAATTTCTTTGAGATAGCTGTAAGCAGCATTATTTCAAAGTTACAGAAGTTGAAAGCTTCAAAAGTAACAGGTATAGATGAAATACCTGCCAAAATTCTTAAGCTGTCCTCGAATATAATTGGGCCATCCCTAACTGCTATTTTTAACTTATCTCTTAGCACGGGCACATATGTTGAGGATTGGAAACAAGTTCGGGTATTACCAATCTATAAATCAGGAGATAGACGGAAATGTGAGAACTATCGCCCTATCTCCATACTACCGGTAATAAGTAAAGTATTTGAAAAAGAGGTTTTCGGTCAGATTTATAGATACTTGACTGAAAACTCTTTAATATCAAATTTTCACTCTGGCTTTCGTCCAAAACATTCAACAGTATCAGCACTTATTCATATATGTGATAAATGGTTAGGAAATATGGATGATGTAAAATTAACCGGTGTCGTTTTTCTTGACATTCGGAAAGATTTTGACTCGATAAACCACAAAATATTGTTAAAAAAGATGAATAACCAATTTGGAATATCTGGCCTTGAACTTAAATGGTTTGAATCTTACATAACAGACAGAGAACAAGTGTGTTCTATCAGTGGCCAAACTTCGTCATCTAAGAAAATATTATGTGGAGTTCCACAGGGCTCAATCTTAGATCCCTTAATGTTTTTACTGTACATTAACGATATGCCAGATTGCCTTAACTGTACAATTCCATGTTTATATGCAGACGATACTGAAGTTTTTGCCTCTTCCTATGATTCTACTGACGGTTAACAGGAAAATTAAATTCAGATCTTAAAAACATTCACAACTGGCTTTCCAAAAACAAATTACAACATCACCAAACTAAGACAAAGCTTATGTATATAGGGTCATCCTATAATTTGGCCAATAATTCCGCCGTCTTGTTAAATAACGTACCAATTTCCCGAACCGACACATATAAATGTTTGGGTGTTGAGATAGATGAAAGACTTAGCTGGGACAAACACGTTGAGGCAATCTGTAAAAAGGTTAGTGTGGGTATTGGGGCCATTACACGAGTAAAGCCATATGTTCCTGCTAATATGTTAGAAATTATTTATAAAGTCGTGGTCGAACCTTACTTTGAATACTGTTCCCCTCTCTGGGATAATTGCGGAAAAACGTCGCAGGAAAGGCTCCAAAAATTTCAGTCTCGAGCTGCAAGAGTTATTACAGGAGCCAGTCATGATATCAGGTCTGCCGATGTTCTTGACAATCTGTCGTGGGAAACACTTGATGTAAAGCGCTTCTATAGCAAATCAACCTTAATGTATAAAATATTAAATGACCACAATGCCCCAAGGCTTAAAGAATTCTTCTGCAAAAGAAGTGTCTTTCAGAACACTTATAATCTCAGAAATAATGATACAGGTCTAGCACTACCAAAGCCGA